>JAOTJB010000208.1:28129061-28139876 GCA_027123815.1 Erythroxylum minutifolium
TTATATATATATATATATATATATATATATATATAAACAAATTAATACAAGTTGTGAAATAATGACAATCTCCTAAATTTAGCCAAAGTACATGGAAGAATTATGGACTTAATGTATGCATAACAATTATCCAAATATAACAAAACTAAAATAGGAAATAAATATCAACTAATAAACACAAAATATTCTAATATCTTTAATAGACAGGAAGAATACCTTGGGTAAGTCATCTGCGAATCTAAGATTGTATTGCATATACATTAATCAATGCTCACAAATATAACAAGCTTGATGATAAATATATCAAATATGTTTTTGTGGAATAGTGTTCTAACTCCAAATCCTATAGATTATATGATCCTTTCAACTAAGAAGTTATCATACGCAGGAATGCTATTTTTGATAAAAGAGACGAGGTAGGATTGACATGAAAGTAAAGAAGGAATTGTATCATTTTTAACAAGTATAGAAGATCAGCTAGATGAGAGACTAGCACAAACACCTGTAAGCTCCCCCTTAATTTTAACTCCCTCAAGCACTTCAGCATCATCAAATGTAGAAAGCAGCTCCTCTTCATCAAGCTCAATGGATGAAACTTTTCCACAAAAGATAAGATCTATAAATAAAAAATCTAAGCATTAACATAAGTTATGTTTATTGTCGATCTAATTAATTTAGAGGACGTAGTCAAAAAAGAAGAATGAACCAATGTCATGAATGAAGATTACAACAATACAAAGAAACAAGACTTGAGAATTGGTGAATCTTCTCAAAGGAAAAAAGGCTATTAGAGTAAATCGGTTTTTCTGAAAAGGTTACATGTGGATAGGAGCATTCAAAAACATAAAACATGATTGGTGGTAAAAGGTTACTCACAATAAGGTGTGGACTATAAAGATGGTCTAATATACTTGACATAAACAAGTACATTCTTAGTAAGAATGGTCTCTAGATTCTTGCATTTTCACTCCAATCGTCACTTTGAGCTACAAAATGAATTAGGTGCTACGTAGCTAAAACCGTGGATATTGAAATATGATATTTTCATGTACTGATTTTTAAATTGATTGGTTTTACTGATAGTGATTAAGTAAGATTCATAGATGATAGGAAGAGCACCTTATGCTGCATATTTAGTCTTAGGTTAGGAGCTATTTCCTAGAGCTTAATAAAACAAGTTACCACAACCTTGTCATCTTTAAAAACTGAGTATATGGCAGCCTCTTCTTTAACATGTCGAGCAATTTAGGTTGGAAGACTGATGGTTGATCTTGACCAAGACTAGTGTAAGGCAACTAAAGTTTACTGCTACAAAAAGTAACTATCATAATGACAAAAAGTGGTATGACAATGTATGTTGACATAAGGAGGGCTCACTTAATAAAGGATCTTATTATTGAGAGAACTATAATCTTAAAGTATAAATGAACAAATTCTAGATATTCTGATAAAATCTCTACCGAGAAATAAGCATGAGTATTTAAGATAACTATTAGGAGTTTACATGCTTGAATCAGGGGGGGTGTTAAGAATTGACTCAAAACCTTAGTCATTTTTTGTTCTTATTTCTCTACTACATTTTCACTCTAGTGCTTCTTGTTTTGTCTTAATCAGTCGTAGTTATGCACATGTTGATTGTGCTCCCTTATTTTTCTAAACTAATTTGCTAAGGAGCACGTACCTCTACTTATTTAATAGGCAAGTTTCTAGCAAAAAATCTATTCCATTATTTTCTTTTCAATGTTTAAGTAGGTACACAAATTTAACTGAGTTCCCAGCATTAGCCGCCTAACTTAGAGCTTGTCTTGTTTGCTAATTAGCTTAGGGAAGTTGATAAGGTCAAGAGTTGTTGGTGGTTTGGTTCTGAACCTAAAATGTGAGAAATTTTAACAAACATGTGTGTTTCCAGCTGACTAGTGATAATTGTAAGGGTGCTATTGTATGGGGACTTTTGAAAGCTCATATGTTTTAGTGATGCATGTCACTGTTTCCTTTTTTCGTGCTTAAAACGCTTGAAAGCTTGTTATCTAGCATGGTAAAGGCAACACGCTTATCTGAAACTTGGTTAGCATTTTTCCTATTTTGGGAGAACTTGATATGTTGGATGTGATACTCTGAGAAGAACCAAAAATTTGAACAACATAATAAGTGAATCAACTATACCACAACTATAGAAGCGTAAAATGCAAGAGGTGTGATGTATCAAATTCGAGATTGCATTTTCCTGCTTAACATGGTGCTCTTTAAAAATCGATTATGGCAATCTAGTTCAGAAGAAGGTTAAATTAGAAAAGAACAATATAGAAAGCATATTTTACTTCTGGACTTACATTGAGACCAGTAATTGATGCTATCCTCCGATTTTACATAACCCCATAGCCAAAACTTTTTTGATGACAAAACTCTTTTCCACCTTTCCTTGTTCCTTCTTTAGAGCTGCAATGTTGATAACACCCTCTAGAGGAAATTCAGACATCTTAAGGCTTCTGTACTAATTACCTAAATGAGAGGTGGAGCTTTGATCCATTGGGTCGTGAAGTGAATTCTTTGACTTTGTCCCAACTGTCTCTGAAATTTCCGGCTACTTTAAGGCTGCCCAATTTTAGCGTTAGTGCTTCAAACCTAGGGCATCAATACAATACGTCCAAATCCTTACATGTCGTATAGTCTTTACCCATAATGAAGAATTGATCACTGTGTTATGGTCTTGAGATCGTGATATAGACAAACAAATATAAGAAAAAGGCCTGTTTTCAAATGATGTGCAAAATACTCACAATACTACTTAAATTTATATAGAGATAAATCATAACAACCAAACTACATTTAAGCATAAATCAGAACAACTTAGAAAAATAATATCTAAATTGATTTCCTAAAATCAAGCAACAAATAAAACTTTCCTAAAGACTAGTTCTGAAGACTAAGTGCATATCTCCAACAATCTCCTCCTTACCTTAGTATTTGCAAATACTTAACTTGTTTCTTAAATCTTCAAATCTTGCTTTTGGGAGGGCTTTGGTCAATAAATATGCAATTTTCTTCTCTATCTTACAATAAATTAACTTGATTTCACCAGCTTTCTGCTCTTCTCTCAAGTGATACAGCTTGATGTTGAAGTGCTTAGTTTTTCCATGAAAAATATGATCTTTTGAGATTGCAATTGTAGCTTGATTATCTATAAAATCTCTATTGGCTCAATATGCTTCGTGTGCAAATCTGCAAGTACTTTTCTAATCCAAATTGCTTGGTTCACCATAACATTAGCTGCAACAAACTCTATCTCCGCTGTACTTTGAGCAACCACATCTTGTTTCTTTAAACTCCATGAGAAAACATCTGAATGGAAACTGAAACAAAAGCCAATTATGCTTCTCATGTCCTCAATAGAACCTGCCCAATAATTGTCAGAAAATCCTTGGAGTTGGAAATTATGTCAGCAAGAATACTTAATGCCATAATCTATTCTGTATTTGATATATCTTAACGTACATTTAGCAGCTACAAAATGCACTTCACTGGCACAATTCATAAACCTTGATAGCAAGTTTACTACAAATATTATGTCTAGTCTTGTGGATGTGAGATACATCAAGCAACCAATTAGACTCATGTATATCCCCTCATCAACCTTTTTAGTTCCACCTTCTTTGCTAAACTTCTCCTTCTGATTCATTGGTGTGCTGATACCTTTGCAATCATCCATATGAAATTTCTTAAGTATTTCCTTTGTAAACTTCTTTTGACATATGAAGGCTCCATCATGGCCTTACCTCACCCTTATACCTAGCAAAATATGTCAATAAACCGAGATTTGTCATCTCAAAGGCGTTGAACATCTTATCTTTAAATTCATCCACAAGCTTTACATTGTTTCCTGTAACAAGCATTATAATTAAGTTAGTATTTGATTTCTTCACATATAAAGTGGCTTCACTTAGGCTTTTAACAAATCCAAACTTTGAAGATAATCATCATTTTTGTTATACCAGGCCCTGGGAGCTTGCCTAAGGCCATATAATCTTTTCTCAATATGTAAACTTTCTCCTTCTTTCCCTTGACTAGAAATCCCTCTGGCTATTCAACATAGATTTCTTTTTAAAGATAACCATTCAAAAAAGTTGACTTTACATCCAACTGGAAAACTTTCCAATCCTTTTGCATTACTAAAGCCAATAAACATCTTGATAGTGTCTGAGCGTGCAATAGGGACGAAAGTTTTTGAAAAATCTACCCCAAAAACTTGATTGTACCCCTTCATGACTAATCTGGCTTTGTATTTGTTCACAGAACCATCAGCATTGAATTTTGTTTTATAAACCCACTTCACTCCAATGATCTTTCTATTTTGAGGTTTGTTTACCAAATCTTAATTTCCATTCTTCTCGATCATATGAAGCTCTTCTTTCATGGCTCCAACCCATTTGTCATCCTAGCTCTTCTCTCATGGCTCTAACGCATTTTTCATCCTTCTTAGCTTCTTCAAATTTAGTAGGCTTAAATACAACAACATTGCTTCTTTCATAGATATCAAACATAGATCTTGTGCCAGGAAATGGGACATCATCTATATTGTCATCGAAATACTATGAATTCTCTGGCAATTACTTTTCTAAAGATTCCTCCCAATTCCATTGTTTATTTTCCATAAACTTGACATCTTGACTTACAATAATTTTCCCATTTTGTGGTTGGAAAATTCTTTAAGAATTGGAAATGCTACTCTATCCAATAAAAATACTTGATTTTTGTCTTACTATCAAGTTTGTCTTGTTTCACCTATGGCACATAAGAAAAAGAGAGACAACCAAAAATTTTCAAATTTTCTAAATCGGGTTATAACCGAACCAGGCTTTAAACGGTGTTTATCCTTGCACTGCTCTAGTTGGCAGCCTATTTAACAAGAAAATTCCAGTTTTTGCAGCTTCTACCTAAAGATTCTTTAGAAACTCCTTTTCATGAAGCATATACCTTGTCATCTCTATAATACTCCAATTTTTTCTCTCACCTACACCGTTCTGTTGTGGAGTGTAAGGTGTTGTGAGTTGATGCTTAATATCTGCTTCTTCACAAAACTTGTCAAAAGCTTCAATTTGTAACTTTCCCATTGTTAGATCTTATTATGCATAGTCTGCAATTACTTTAATTCTGCACCTAAGATTTAAACTTCCAAAATATATTAGCATCTTCAGCTTTGGATTTAAGAAAATAAATTCAACAAAATCTAGTATAATCATCTATAAAGACAATTTAATATTTATTATCATTCAAGGATGGAATTGCCTAAGGTCCTCCAACATCGGTATGTACAAGTTGAAGGTTGTGTGATGCTCTTTAGGCTGATCGAGGAAATAGTTTTCTATCTTGCTTTCTATATTGACAAGCCACACAATCAGTTAGTTTATCCTCTAACATCGATACACCCTTCACAAAGTTATTTTTCTGTATATAAAGAAATACAACATGATGAAAGTGCCCAAGTCTTTTATGCCACAATTCTACATTACTTTCATGACTTGGAGGTGCTGCATACCCTTCCTGCATCAAATTTAAGGCAAAACTCTTGGCTCTCATCTTCACTTTGAACACATCTTTGCCACTTGCATCCTTGATCAAGCACCACTTGTCTTCAAAAATAACTTTGAAGCCTTTTGATAGTTGTGATTTGTATTACGTTTTAGGGTTAGATTTAATAAGTATTTTAATGTCATTTCAAGTGTTTAGTATGCATTTAGGATTTAATTAGGTTAGTTTTTGTGTTTAAGTGTTTTTATGGGTTAGTTTGAATCTTTAAGCTTAAATTGCATATTTTTGAGGTACCTTGATGTTTGTGCTAGTGTTGCAGGGTAAACAGGGAAGAACGGGAAGAGTTAAAGAGTTTTCGGGCCAAAAATCATAGGCCATGATTGTGCACACAGGGTCACGATCGTGACACAGGGCATCAATTGAGGATACGATCGTGACACAAGGCGTCAATTCAAGCCACAATTGTGCACTGGGTCGGGCTGACAGAAAAACTCAGGTTTTGAACAAATTTTTGGACCATTTTGATCCCGATTTTGACATTGAGCCTTAAAGATGTAAATAAAATATGATGTGATAGCCAGTAGAAGTCAGGGAGAGAGAGCCAAGAGCTTAACAAAAAAGTTTCTTTCCATTGATTCCTAAAGAAAACCTAGAGTGACACCAAGAGATTGAGGAAGAAGAAAAAGGAAGAGAGACACAGTGAAGAGCTTGACGCGATGTACTTCCTAGAACATGAGGTTTCCTACTATCGCCGTCCCGAATTCTGTTCCCTACAGCATTTCCATTATTTCAATTTTATTCATGTATAGAATTGAAATAGGTGTTAAGATTTATTTAGTTGAATGTTGAGTTGATGTCTAAACTCACATTTGGATTTGATTCTTGAGATTAATGAAGTTTATTTGATTGTGCTTTTTACTGATTGGATTGTGATTTAAGTTATGTTCTTAATAACTTAGCGATAGACTGAGAGGGTGAGCTAAGTGAAAATAATCAATTCAGGATAACGAGAGTTGGGTGAATTGATAAGTAAAGGATTAAATCAAACCGGTAGATTCGTGTAACGAGAGATCGAGCATAGGTTCTCGGTAGGTTAGTAAACAAATTTAGATCTAATTTAGTTTTTGGGTCAATTGCGAATTGAGAGATTGGAATTCCCATAAATTGAATTAGGGTTTATCAATTAAGGTTAAGAATTATAACTCGAGAGAGAGTAATTCACACTAGGACCATCTAGGCCCTTGAGTCAATAATTGCATAATTGTTTGAGTTTTTTTAATTTCAATTTAAAATCACCTTTCCCTTACTTGGTGATTTCTAGGTTGATTTTGGATTTAGTTGTGTGATTGGTTTTTTGTTGCTTTTAGCACTTTTAATTCTTATGTCCGATTATCAATTGATTTACTTTTCTGTAATAATTGTTAGGTTTATGACTTAGCTACCATTAGAGATAGGACTAGTTCCTTTCCTCGTGGGATCGAAACCTTAGGTGCTATACAAACGACCCATGCACTTGCGATAATTACCAAGGTTAAAAATACTAAAACTTAGAGCGTGTAACCATGAGCGAACAAGTTTTTGGCGCCATTGTCGAGGAAGGAAATTTAGTTCTTTAGTCTAAGGCTTTTCCACTAACTTTTGTTTTTATTAAAAAAAATTTAGGTGTAAAGTAAAATCACATCGAGACATCTTAGAATGGGATATCTAAATAGTTGAATGCTGAACAATGATGGAAGATAGATATTATAGGGAGCAAGGAAATTTTGAGAATTACAATGAGTTACAGTATGGTTAGAGAAATAACTACCCTTATTGGACCATGTACACTTCGGGGTGGCAGAACCACCCAGATTTCTATTGGTCCAACAATGCAAGTACTCACATGGGACACCAAGATCTATTTGAATTTCAACATGATGAATCTAGTTCATGGGATTCTAAATTGGACAAGATCTTGGATAAGCTCACAGATATGGAAGAAGGGTATAAGAGACTAGAAGAGCAAATTGATCAAGGGATGGAAAATTGTGGCGCTTCTATTAATAACTTAGAGATTCAAGGGTAGCTTTCCCCTAAATTTTGTAAGAGAAGTGTGGAAGACTTTTGAGGAAAATGGAATTACAATAACTAGAGCAATACGAGGCTATCACATTTAGGAGTGGGGTAGAGCTATAAGAACTAGAGGAAGACTATGCCGAACCCTAATTCGTTGGCAACCAAAAGATGATGGAAGTGTATGCGGAAAAGAATTCTAACCCTCCCTATTATCGACCAGTCCTAGATATACCATTTGTGAAAATTGAAAATTCTTGGGTAAATGTTCGTGCAAAGAACCTTATCCTTTGGATTGATGATTATGAAGAGACATTCCACATGAATGGTGTATTTAAGAATCCGAAGGTTAATAGCTCATTCAGGATAATTGATGTTTTCTAATCTTATTATGAATAAGAGGACGATGAACTGACGACATCAGACATCGAGTTTAAAGAAGCGATAAAGGTCTCTCTTCATGAAGCAGAAGAAGCAAAGGAGACGAAGGTGATGAAGGATGAAGGAGAGCAATTCACCTTTATACAGGACAAACTGTTAGATTCGATAGAAGATTTAGGGAGATTCGTTGTTCCCCATTTTATTAACAGTCTATTAGTGAAAAGGACATTACTGAAATTAATTGGTTTTCATAATTTTATCATTATTGTCCTTTTGATCATCTTGCAATTTGTAGCTTACTCACGAGCTACAGAATTGATGCTGAACAAAAACGGTGGAAACAAGCCACTCATAATTGATCCTGGTTGAGTTTTAAAGGATGAAGGTCAAGCTAATGACCATAAATTAGCATGTTTAGTAGTAGGTTTAAACTGTTTTGTACTTAGGTTTGTTTTAAATTCTTAAATAAGTCATGAATAATTTAGAATGGTTTGGAGCGCTAATTCTTTTGTTTGTTGACTCATTTATAAGATAGGGAAACATTTTTTATGTCAAGTTGATTTCGTCTTAACACTATAGCCATCACCACTTCTTTCACCATAAACAATTTCATATTCTAAACCTTTTCGTTTCATTTTGTGTTAGTATTTTCTTCTTATGTTTTTTGTATATTGTGTTTATTTCCCGCGGGTGTGTGCTCTCTTCTCACATTAAGGACAATGTGTTGTTCAAGTATAGGGAGGGATTCTCTGGTTTTATTTTATATGTGACTTTGCATATCATATGATAGTAGTAGGCTACATTATGTGAAATGTGTAAATATGTCAATGGCTTAGGTTTGAGTGAAATTTATTTAATTTTGTACAGAGTCTATTAGGTTATTAATAATCATTAGCTTACAAAATTAGTGAATTAGGGGGCCTTTGAATAAATATACAACATAATTAAGACTTAGTGTAAATTTAGCTCCCTCTAAGTTGTCACATTTACTTATAATTTGAGGCCTTTTTGCTAAGTAGCTTAACTAGTATTTTTTTTACATAGAAACGAATAGTTGTTAAAAAAAAGTTTAAGTAAATACTATTCCACTAACCTTCGAGTTATGAATATAGCTAGTAGCCAGTTGAACACTTGATAATAGCTAAGTAACTAGATCAACACGCATTATAAATATGTGCCTTCGCGTAAAAAGACTATAATGATGTTCCAACCAAGCTGTTAATAAATGACCTAGTCAGGTAATCGGATCGACATTCATCACCAATGTTTGCCTCTAAGTAAAAGACTAGGTCTCGAAAAAAATATTTTATATAAAAACGTACCGTTCCTGTAATAAGCTTGAGTTTTTTCATGAAAGTATACTTAGGAATGGTTATAGAGTTTGAGAGACTAAAAAATTATTAATGTGTGTGCACAGTTAAAAAGGCTAAGTTAGCACATGGGTCTTAATTAAGTTGTATATCTAGTCAAAACCCCTAGACACTTATTTTGTTTATTAATGATTTGATATAATTCGAAAGATTGTGTCCATGATTAAATTTATTTCACGAAGATTAGAGCCATTGTCGCATTATTGCATTGTGTGTCTTTGATGTTACGTGTTTGTTGTTTTATTTGCTTGAGGACAAGTAAACATTTAAGTATGGGGATGTTGATAGTTGTGATTCATATTGTGTTTTAGGGTTAGATTTGGTAAGTATTTTAATGTCATTTCAAGTGTTTAGTATGCATTTAGGGTTTAATTAGGTTAGTTTTTGTGTTTAAGTGTTTTTATTGGTTAGTTTGAATCTTTAAACTTAAAATGTATATTTTTGAGGTACCTGATGTGTGTGCTAGTGTTGCAGGGTAAACAGGGAAGAACAGGAAGAGTTAAAGAGTTTTTGGGCTAAAAAGTATAGGCCACGATCGTGACAGAGAGCATCAATTCAGGGCACAATCGTGCACTATGGGTCACGATCGTGACTGAAAGGAAAAAACACAGGCCACGATCATAGCAGGCTGGGCCATAATCTTACACTGCATCAGGCCGACAGAAAAACTCAAGTTTCGGATGAATTTTTGGACTGTTTCGACTCTAACTTTGACCTAGAGCCTCGAAGATATAAATAGAATATGATATGACAGCCAGTAAAGTTAGAGAAGAGAGAGAGCCAAGAGCTACAAAAAGAGTGAGATTCTGCCAAAATTCAAGAGAAAACCTAGTTAGAGATCAATCGATCGAGGAAGAAGACGAAGGAAGAGAGGTACGGAGATACGCTTAACGCGACGTACTTCCTGGAACAAGTGATTTCTCGCAGTCGCGACTCCAAGATCCATTCCGATAGTATCTTCTAATTTTTATTTCGATTTCATTGATGTATGGAATTTGAGATTGATTAGAATTATTTGTCGTTGAGTGTTGATTTTTTTCCTATCTAAACTCACCTTCGAGTTTATTTATTCTTGAGATTAATAAAATTGATTAGATTGTGTTTTATTTCAATTTATTGTGATTCAATTCGATTCTTCATAACTAGGCAATAAACTGAGAGGGTGATCTGGTGAAAATCATCGATTTAGGTTAACGAGAGTTAGGTAAATCGATAGGTAGAGAATTGAATCAAACTAGTAAAGTCATGTAACGAAAGATCAAGCACAGATTCCCAGTAGGTTAATAGACAACGTTAGAACTAATTTAGGTTTTGGACAAATTGCAAATTGAGAGATCGCAATTTCTATAATTTGAATTAGGGATTATTAATTAAGGTTAAGAATTATAACTCGAGAGAGAGTAATTTACCCTAGGATCATCTAGGCCCATTAAATCAGAATTTTCATAATTGGGTAGATTTTCTTTAATTGCGAATAAATTCCCAC
>JAOTJB010000208.1:28139976-28153175 GCA_027123815.1 Erythroxylum minutifolium
AGCATCGTGAAAGACTAAGTCAAAGATGATTATTAATGAATTAACTAAGATTAGTGACACATGTCACACTCTCATAAGCTTACTAAATTTCTTCCAAATTCAATTTCAATTTCTCTCCAATTTTCCAATGGCTCAATTCAATAATTCCTAATTTTATGTGTCTAAGTTTCCTGTGCCATTGGACAGTCAATTTCACTACCGGTAGACCCCTAATCTGTCACTTGACAATTTTTCGGGTTCAAGATTGACTCCGAAAAATTCCTATAATTCTCTAAAAATTAAAAAACCCCTAATTACCCTCTCCAATACAAATTCTCATTCACACAAGCACATTTTTCACAAATCACATTTATTTACACTTAAACCGGGAAATGTCATGAATGCATGTACAATCATTTACATGTGCAAAATTTACTATTTACTATTCATGTGCATATATGAATGCATGAATATGTCAATACACTTTTAGGCAGTCCTAACTCGTTCCAATTTACTAAATTACCCTTCCCATAAGTGAGGGGATGTTACAATCTGAGTGAAAACCTAGTTTGAGATTAATCAATAGAGGAAGGAGACAAAGGAAGAGAGGCACGGAGACACACTTGACGCGACGTATCCATTCCGAAAGTATATTCTAATTGTTATTTCAATTTCATTGATGTATGGAATTTTGGAGATTGATTAAAAATATTTTTCGTAGAGTGTTGATGTTTCTCTAAACTCACCTTCAGGTTGATTTATTCTTAAGATTAATAAGATTGTTTTGATTGTGTTTTATTTCGATTTATTGTGATTTAATTTATTTGTTTCTTCATAACTGGGCAATAAACTGAGAGGGTGAGCTGGTAAAAATCATCGATTTAGGTTAATGAGAGTTAAGTAAATATAGTAGAGAATTGAATCAAACTGGTCGAGTCTTGTAATAAGAGATCGAGCACAGATTCCTAGTAGGTTAAATAGACAGCGTTAGAACTAATTTAGGTTTTGGACAAATTGTGGATCGAGAGATCGCAATTTTCATAATTTGAATTAGAGAATATCAATTAGGGTTAAGAATTATAACTCAATTTTCATAATTTGAATTAGAGAATATCAATTAGGGTTAAGAATTATAACTCGAGAGAGAGTAATTCACCCTAGGACCATCTAGGCTCATTAAATCGGAAAATTCATTATTGGATAGATTTTCTTTAATTTCGAATAAATTCCCCCTTTCTCTCAATTGGTCACTTCTAGGATGAAATTCAAGTTATTTGTGTGAGTTGCTTTTGTTTGTTCTTTTGGTGATTCAAATTCTCATATTTGATTCTTGATTAATTTTACGTACTGCAATAGTTGTTTAATTAGGTTTTGCGAACTTAGCTGCCGTTAGATTTTAGGACTAGTTATCTTCCTCGTGGGATCGACACCTTAGGTACTACGCGAACAACCCGTGCACTTGCAGTAATTACCAAGGTTAAAAATATTGAAAATTAAAGGATGTAACCTTGAGCGAACACCTTTCTTGACTAGTTGTCCAACATTAAGCAAGTTTTACTCAATTTTAGGCACATATAAGACATCAATAATGTACTTTAAACCTATCAAGCTTTCAATAGCCACTGTTTCTTTTCCCTTATAAGACATCAGTAATGTACTTTAAACCTATCAAGCTTTCAATAGCCACTGTTTCTTTTCCCTTTACTGATATAAACTTTCCATTATCGATTTTTACTTTGGAAATGAGTCTTGTCAATCTCTGTGAAAAGAGCTTTATTGTTGGTCATGCAGTTGGTGCTGTCGTTGTCTATCAACCAGGAATCACTTGAGCTATTATCGGTGGCAAAACAAGTTGCCACGAAAAGTTGTTCTTCCTCTTGTAGTCCTGTGGACACTTTTGCTACTTCAGATTGTTGTGATTTGCAGACGTTCTCCATGTGTCGCATATTACCACATTTTCTACACTTGATATCAGGCCTCTATCAACACCTCTTTAGCATATGGTTTAACTTTTTACGATATGGGCAAGGTGAACTTGCATTATTTTTGTTATCATTGCAGGAATCGTTGCTCTTCTTATCCTTGATTTTCTTGTATTTGTCTTCTTCAAAACTTTCTAATTTGGCTTTGAAAGAATTTTCCATAGTTTCTTCTTTCCTCGTCATTCTTCTTTGTTCTTGAGCCTGTAAAGCATTAACCAATTCTGCCAAGGATATGCCTGACAGATCTTTAGACTCCTTCAAAGAAGAAATTTTGGATTCATATTTCTCAGGCAATGTAACAAGAATTTTTTGAACAATTCTTCATAAAAAAAATCCTCACCCAGCAACCTCATTTTGTTAACAATGCTCAGTAGCTTGTCAGAGTAGTCTTTAATCGTTTCTGACTCCTTCATCTTTACCATCTTGAACTCTCTGATCAAAGTTGAGGAGTTACATGTTTTTGGTTCTTTCATTGCCTTGGTACCCCTTGAGGTAGTACCATATGTCGTTGGCTAACTGCAGGTTCATGATCCTTGTAAATATGGTGTTTAAAACAGTTGAGAAAAGACATGCTTTGGCCTTTGACTTCTTAGTCTTTCCCTCCTTATGGCTCTTCATTTGTGTCACTGTTGGATTTGCTGGCAGTGGTGGAACGTTATAATCTTCTTCTACAGCCTCCCAAAGAGCCAATGCATCAAGGTAGACTGTCATCCTAACAGGGCCATTAAAAACTGGTGGAGCAACCTAACTGAAAGATGATATTATATCTACCTCCATTATGAGAATGTGCATTTTTATCACTCAATCTTACAGGTCCCTCAAGATAAAAGCTTTGATACCACTCTGTAGTTAAGATCGTGATACAAAAAAAACAAATATAAGAAAAAGGCCAGCTTTCAAATGATGTGGAAATCATTCACAATACTACTTCTTCATCATTAAATTTATATAGAGATAAAACATAACAACCAAACTACATTTAGGCATAGATCGTAACAACTCAGAAAAAGAATATCTAAACATATTTCCTAAAATCAAGCAACAAGTAAAACTTTCCTAAAGACTAATTATGCAGACTAAGTGCATATCTCCAACTGGTCAGAATCTTTTATCACCAATTCTATCATGTTTCCTTGTAGTCTAAGTACCTCGTCTGAAGCTTTATCCATTATTGAGTTGGATTGATTACATGAAGAGAACGCATGTATGTCTTTCTTGGTCTCAATCCAGCTTAGTCCGGGGCCTTTTTCCAACATCAATCCTCTCATCTTTTTCCTAGTTTCTGCTACACCATCCCATCTCCCTGCAGCAGCATATAGATTTGAAAGCAATATATTGGCTGCACTGTCTTCTGGATCTAAACTTAAGATTCGTTCTGCTGCACGAACCCCAATTGCCAAATTCCTTCTATATACACATGAACTTAGCAGGGTCCTCCAAAGCTCTAAATGCTGTTCCCTGAAACATGATTGCTTTATAAATTCTTCTGACTCTTCCAATAATCCTGCACGGCTTAATAAACTCACCATGCAAGAGTAGTGCGTAGGTCCAGGAATTATGCCATTTTCTTTCATACAACTCCACAAAGACTTCCCACATTCAACCAAGCCACTATGGCTGCAAGCTGATAGTAAGGACAAAAATGTTACATGATCGGGCTTTAGACCACGTCCTGTGATCTCCCCAAAGAGCGTTATTGCTTCCTCAGCCTTTCCATGGTGACTATACCCGTCAATCAATGCATTCCAGCACTTCAAATCTGGATCCGAAACCTGAGAAAATACCGATCTAGCACCTTGAAGGTAGCCATTTTTGGCATACATATCTACTAGACTCCCATTGACACACATGTCAGTATCAAATCCTGTTTTTACGGCTAGGGAATGTATCATCTCTCCTTGCTTTAAGGTTGCAAGGTCAGCACATGCACTTAAAGCCCCACTAAGCGCAAAGCTGTCACTCTTATGGCCTTCGCTATAGATTTTGCCGAAAATCTTTATTGCATTTTCCCCATCACCCAATCTAGTATGATTTACAATCATTTCAGTCCAGAGAATTATGTCCTTCTCTTTAATCAGATTGAAAACCTTTTCAGCAGACAAAGGGTCTCCATTGCCAAAATACATCGACAATAGTGTAGTCCCAACGAAGACACTACTTTCCAACCCCGCTTTCACAGCTTGCGCCTGAAGTGGTTTTCCATAGTTGGTAGCCGGAAATGTGCTAGTTGATGAAATAATGGCTGCAAAAGTATACTCATCAGGTTTATGACGAGACTCTCTGAGCAACTGGACAAACAGGTCCATAGCTTCCTGACCCTCTCCACTTCCTGCGCACCCAGAAATCATGGAGTTCCAAGAAACTAAACCCGGAGTTTCAATCCTGCTAAAGACGCTGAAAGCAGATATTTTATCACCACAACTGCAGTACATGTCAAGCAATGAATTTTGTAAAGGCAAATCAGCTAGCACGTTCAGTACGACAACTCGAGCATGGATAACTCTTCCCCAACTAAGATATCCCAATTTGCTACAAGCACTAAATACCATTGAATACGTGAACTGGGTAGGGCTAGTCCCTGACCTCACCATTGTACCAAATAGGCAAAGCCCGTTCTTTATCTTCTCATTCTTCAAGTTCCCGAAGATCATATTATTCCACAACACAACATCCTTTTCTTCTGCACAGCAGAAAACCTTACACGCGGAACCCAAATCCCCACAATTCGAGTACATCCCAAGCAACGATGTCTGAACATAAACGTAACCCAAGAACCCAAATTTAATAACTTGAGCATGAACCAACGCGCCCATAAACCAATCCTCAAGAAAGCAACAAGCTTGCAGCAAACTCGTGAAAGTCGATCCATTAGGTCTCAGTCCTTGAGCCGCCAACTGGGTAAGCAGCTCCATACACAAAACCCGACGAGTACTATCTCTAGCATATGCTGAAATGAGTGCATTGTAGGAAACAAGGTTCTTGTGGGGCATTCCATCGAACAGAAGTCGAGCGTCTCCGAGAGACCAACAACGAGTATACATGGAGAGAAGATTGTTGCCGAGATACGGAGACTGTGGACAGCTGGGTAGGGTTGTGGTGGTTAGTATCAAAGCATGGAGCTGACGCGCTTCCCTGAGTGAAGTGACGGTGGTGCATCTCTGTACTAAGGTTCGCAAACTCCGAGTGGCGGTCATATAAGTAGTAAAACTATATTACCGCCAGTCACGATCTAAAACACAACGTTTTAAGAAGGTTACCGCTTTCTCATCATATCGAAGAGAATGCCAAAATTCTGCCGAATCGGCCGTCTGATTGAAAACTGCCTCCATTCGCACATCGTCAGCTCTTCATCTTCTTGTGTTTTTTACTTTTAACTATTTATGAACTATGGGTTGATGATTGAATCTGAATGATGAATCCCAGTTCGGGGAACAGGAGGCGGTTTCTTTAACCAAAGAGAAAGAGAAGCATCTTCTCATCGCTCTCTCTCAGGTTCTCATTTCCTAGATCTCTACAAACAAACACCAACTTTTTATTGGCTGCTTTTGTTTAATTGAATCTGTCTTCAGGTGTCAAGAGAAATCAAGCTATGGATTCGTGAACTCGACAGTTCTGACACCGATAAGGTAAGTATAGTTAGCTTCTATTCCTCTCTCAACTTAAAAACAAGTTATTTGATAACTTGACAATTTCCATCAGGAGATAGGTTCTGAAACTCTTTGTGAAGAGACTTGTTCCGATGAGTCAAAGTTGATTGAAATTGAGGGACGCCACTCTATGACTAAGTTATTGGCCGACTTGGTGAGCTCTGATTGCTTCTCTTGTAGGTTTTACGAGTTGGTGAAGGCTTGCTTTAGACTTTCTCCAAAATTCTAGTCATGTGAGTCTGTGACCCTTTTAACATTTCCTAGCTGACAGATACCGTTCTTGGCCGTTGAGAGTCCATACCTACGACATTTGGCTGGCAACATTCTTGTAGCCATTTCCGAGTTTGTGGCTTCTTGCGTAAGTAATGGTTGGTGATTAGTGGATTATTGTTTACTGCATGTTGTTCCTTAACTTGGCTTCTGTCTTTCTTCAGGGAATTGAATGGGGTTCTTATATTCATTCCTTGTGTATATGTCTGGGATTGCTGATGGCCAGTTTGTTGTCTTGTGCACCGCCACCTTTAATGTATATGAATGGATTGAATAGCACATTTTGTGATTCATCCGCTTTTGTTGTGTTGATGTCTAAATTGAAAAATGGTAACTGGTCCACAGCAGCTGGGATTATTCGTGTTTTACGCAATATATTGAAATATTTGAAAGAGGAGCATGATGATCAATGCCTTGAATTGTTCTTGGGCTCCATCACTTCATTTATTTCACTCATGAATCATGTTGGTCGGAGCAGAGGTACTCCGAAATTCAATGTGCAGATTTCAGATGATTTATTTTTTGGAAGCAGTGATGAGGAGTCGAAAGTTGTTTTTCTAGGGTTTCTCATTCAATTCCTCTGTTCATTGGCTGAACAAAGCAGCTGTTTAAAAGCTATGGCTGGTACTGAGGATCATGATTTATTTCTTGACAAAATCATCAATCTTGTGCCTAAACTTTTATCATGGTGCCTCGGGAAGCAAGGGAACAGGTTGAAGATCTCCATCTCTCAGTATTTCAAACATAAACTTCTGGTATGGAGGCTGAGTACATGTAAATACTAAATAGAGGATGCACTGAAAAAATGTTTCCTAGGAAATCCTGAATTCATTTGGTGATGAATGCCATCATACAGCTAAAATTGATTTCTTTTTACCTTCTGTATTTTGTCTTGCACGTCATCATATGTGTCATCCATATTTCTCTGTCATTATTGTTATATCATGTCATTTTGACTACTTCAAGTGAAACATGTTCTCCAGATGTTAATGCTGAGGCTCAGTTATCAATCTCAGCTAGATTGCTCTATACTTGTCTCATGGTTGCAACTTCTTCATGTTTACTTTGAGGAGCTTCTTAGAAGGCCAATAATTGAACTCAAGTCTGCTCGGGATGAATATCTTGAAGACTCACCTTTTCAATGGAGTCTTTATGATGTCGAGGCAGGCAGCATCTGTTCCCTTCACTTACAGAGGCAGGTTGTTCTTCTTTTTCTGAGATGCTGCTTAACTATGATAAACTCAAGCAAGCAATGCACATGTGCAACTGTTGACCCTTGCTTGACAGCTAACTCATCCACAGACATGATTTGTTGTATTCGGAAAAAGGGATTATTAGACCTCTCTGAGTGGCTTCAAGAAAAATTTCCGTCCGAAAAGCTTGGGGTCAATGAAATGTATTTGGAGAACTGTTCAGGCTTTGCCCAATCTTTCCTCCATTTATACGTGCATGAGGTTTGCCAGCAAAGTTGTACCAGATCATTCTTTCATCATTTCTTTAGTGTCATATGGGTTTTTTCCCCTTAAATGCAGCTTATTCTCAGTTCATAAGATATACTCTAGTTGGGCCACTTCATGCTAATTTCCTTTGTCATTAACTGCAGGACGATATGTTATTTAAGGTGCTTTTGCAACTGCTTAGCGTACCATGTAGTGAAGAGCAGTAAGCACTGGACTATCATAGTTCACCATAGTTAGTGGTAATCCTTTTGGGTGCCTAATCGATTATTTGATCATGATGCAGATTAAATGGAGTACGATGGACATTTCAGGATGTGAAAAGAGATGCTCTTTCCCATGTTTCAAACCTATTTAATCCTGTATGCCTCTTTCATCTATTTCTTGCGGAGGTAAGTCTCTATTCATGGTTTTGATGTTTTTAAAACCCACCGAATAGGAAAGAAGATTTGTGACTTCAGCCTTGATAAAGCTAAGTGAATAATCAAACTTTGTCCTGTGGTCTTTAAAACATATTTACTCCTTGTTCTCTTGCAGCTTCATTATGATCACCAAGTGCTTCTTGATTACCTCATTTCTAGAGATACCGGGATTAGTTGTGCGGAATATCTGCTAAGGTATGTCTTTTAGTTGCTTACTGTCGAATGCTAATGTTGGATTATAGCGAGTTTGTGGTCATATCATGTGTGGGAAATGTCAACTTTTTGGCATCATACTTAAGATTCTCATTTTTCGATGCTCCTTTCTAGGTGTTTGCGAATAGTATGCGATTCTTGGCAATCATTTACGAACTTTTGTATGGTTGAGGGAGTTGTAAATCAATCATCAAGCAAAAGAAGAAAAGTTACGTTGGAGGGCTCTGATTTTCATGCGGAACCATCATCTGTACATATAAGAGACCAAGATGTTCCATCATCCCTTTCGGGAAATGAGAGAGATTTTGGACAAAACTGCAAACCGGATAAAACCAAAGCACAACCATTTGAGGAAGCCAAAGTTTGTTTGCTTTCTCTAAAAGATTCTGTTGAAAAGCTTCATGAGAAGAACTTATTTCCATACAATCCAGAAGTGCTCCTAAACCGGTATATCATTGTCCTTTCTAAGTCATTGTCCTATTGCATTTCTGGTTGAGAATATTTATTTGGGTTTAACGGTTTGGCTTTTCCATAACATTTCCTCCTCATATGGTAAAGCATGTTGTTTCTGGTAGTTTTTGACATCCATATCTCGTGAAGACTTCTGGGAGTGAATGAGATTAAATCATCCAATGTTGATAGACGGTACTTTTTCCATATAAATGGCTCAAATTTTTACTGTTTCCTTTCTTTTTTCAGTTTAACTAAATTTCAAGGCTTGTGCTTCAATGGAAGGAATCGCGAATTTACCTAACTGTAGGGCCTTCAGCAGATGTTATCTGTTAGATATTTCAATACTCTGGGGAAAAAAGCAACGTCTCATGGTATTATGTGGCTGAGGTAATATCTGTTCAACCTTCTGTGTTTCTGCATTTTCTTTTGTTCCATCTTTTTGATAAAATTATGATTTGAGGCCCAAGGTAATATTTTATTGTTCATTGGCCTGATTTTGCCACTCTCCTATTGATGGTCTTCGAACTCCCATTCTCCCGGATGTACTCTACCAGTCAAAAGAAGAATTAATTACACAATTGTTTTGGATATATTTTGGTGCTTAAATAACAAAATTATTGTTTATTTTATTTTAGGAGATAAAAAGTGAAGATTGCATCAAATTGGAGCTTTATTGGTGACAATCACGAATTTTGAAAAGACTAGACAGATTACTGTGGTGGGTAAGGCGAGATCATGCCTAATGTCAGATTCACGTAAAGAGTTGAAATTCAATTAGAAAACTTCTTTCCATCCTTGTTATGTAGGGAATTGGATTTATTTAAGATAAGAATCTTTGCAAGATAAAAGAAGAGTAGGTTTGAGTAGGAAAACACGTCTTTTACCTCTTCACCATTCTATTTTCGTTTCTTTTGAGTTTTTTTTCAATCTTTCATCTTTTTTCTATTTTTGGTGCTGGAATTAAAGTCATGTATCGGTAAATCCAAATATTCTAATTTTGAGGATTCAAAACTCTAGTTATTTCGTCGTGAGGTTTTGTTCTAAACTTATATTCATGTTTTAATTTAAGTATTTCTTATTTTATATTCTTATACTTCATGAATAATTAATATTGATTGATCTGGCAAATTAATTTGATGTTGATTATTCTGTAGCTATAATTGTCATGAAGGATTGATATAAGTAGCAAATAGCTTATTTATGAATTTGCATATTTCACATGATAAATAAGAAAATTAAGTTGAATAGTTGCAGCTATCTCAATTATTTAATTTAAGGTCTAGTTTTTTTCACTAATCTTATTACTATCATTTAATTGATATAAAACACCTAAAATTTCATAATACTAACATTGATAAGCCAAGATCACGCCTTATAAATGTTAGAAGTTTGTTTAGGTTTCAAAGAAACTTGCCTATTTTATTTTATTTATTTAAATAATATTAATAAATCAAAAAATTTTGAAAAAAATCATCATTAATAAAAAGAAAATTAATTAATTAAAATTATTTTATAATTTATTTTTCGAAAAGAAAACAATAACAATAAAACAAAACCTTAATATGTGTGTTTCTCTTTCAGCAAGTAACGTCACAAGGCAGCCCCAAAGCCACCTAACTCCAACACAACAACCCCATTAGATGTACACCCAACCAACCAACAAAAGCAAGCAATATCACAAACAGCGCCCCATAACAATGCAAGTCGCCAAAGAACCAGATGCACCGACCTAACCCCATCTCGCTCCAACTAGCCTACTACTTAGCAACGCCCCACGTTCACCACACCAACACCTAATATTATTGTTCTAATGTTCTATTTATTTACTTCTTTTTATTAAATACTTTTAGTTGCTTTCATTTTAATTTACATTTTAGTTATTATTAGGTTGTTTCTATTTTTTAATTAGTTTTTTGTTTATAATTGCTACAATTATGTGATGCTCCAAACGTACTGGTGCAGATACTTTTATTGGAAGAAGTTACCATTGTAGGAGTTTAAAGTTTGTTAGTATTACCACCTAATTAGTATTTTAAGTTTATTAGTATTACCACCTAGTTAGGAGTTTATGTTTGTTAGTATTACTAGTAGTTTAAGTTTGTTAAAATTAATACCTAATCAGGAGTTTTTAGTATTAGTACCTAGTTAGGAGTTAAGTATTACTAGGAGTTTAATTTTTGTTAGTATTACTACCTAATTAGGAGTTTGTCAGTATTACTACCTAGTTAGGAGTTGAGAATTTATTAGGAGTTTAAGTTTGCTAGTATTACTACCTAATTAGAGTCATTTATGTAGGAATTTGTTTTCCTTAGTATTATACAATAAGAGGCAAACAATATTCATCTTAATTTAGTTCATAATAGTAGTAGTTTTAGCATATATATGTTCTCTTTTCTCTAACAAGATACGTTTTTTAAAGAAAGGAATAAATACCAATAAGGGAAAAAAAGTTGGACTTCACTGTTAATCATCCAGTGATGAGATCATACACCAGGGACCTTACCAACTTGGTATCAGAGCTGGTCGTCATGGACAATACCAATAATTCCACTCCAAAGCTGACAACCTTATATCAATATATAGACCAACATGTTGTGGAGATGCAGGAAAAGTTCAATGGCCTAGTTCGGATGATGGAGAGGTTCGGCTAGAAAAGGAGAAGGGAAGGATCGAGAGGGGCTGAGAGAAGTAGTAGGACAGCGCTATCTAGGTAAGAAGAAAGAAGTGAAGGGAGTTCAAGATCTCACACAGTGCCACGTTATTCCAAGATGGAATTTCCTACATACGATGGATCTGAAGACCCATTAGGGTGGCTCTATAGATGGGAGCAATTTTTTTTAACTCAAAGGACTCCAACAGACGAGGAGGTTAGATTGATGGCTTTCCACATAATTGGTCAGGCACAATTATAATATTTTCAATTCGAGCAAAAGGAGCCCGTCCTACATTGGGAAGTGTTTAAGAAGCATTTTAACTTAAGGTTTGGACCCCATTTGAGTAACAATCTAGTCGGAGAGTTAGCAAATCTGAAACGAACAGGGAGTGTGGAGGAGTATCTAAATCAATTTCAGATTTTTTTTAACAAGGACAATAGGCATTCCCAAAGATCTTCAGGTTAATTTATTTACATCCAGACTTATTAATGGACTAAGAATTGATGTTGAAATGTATAATCCTATCAATTTGGGGGCTGCCATAAACTTGGCAAGAGCATATTAGAGGAAGATGCAATTTACACAAGCTGTGGGAAGCAAGAAAACCACTACCTCATGGAACTATTGGGAGCAACAGAGCTCCTTTGCTACACCAACAACCTCCCAAGGCAGTAAGGGCAGTTGGGCAACAAAACATCATCTGTAAGTTTAAGCAGCATGGCAACACCTCTTATGATAAGAAGGCTAACCTGGGCTAAGATGGCAGAAAGACGTGAGAAAGGGTTATACTACACTTGTGATGAACCTTATTCAGCAGGGCATAATTGTAAGAAACTTTGTTGGATTGAGGTGGTAAACACAACAAAAGAGACCAAGGAGGAGGATAATGATCCAAAAATTTCTTTGCATACCATCATTGGCATATCCTGAGTTTGAGCTTGAGGGCAAGCTCGATGTCAAGAAGGGGAGTAATGATGTGGATACTTTTGTTGGAAGAATTTACCATTGTAAGAGTTTAAAGTTTGTTAGTATTACTACTTAATTAGTATTTTAAGTTTATTAGTATTACTACCAAGTTAGGAGTTTAAGTTTTTTAGTATTACTAAGAGTTTAAGTTTTTTAGTATTACTACCGAATTAGGAGTTTGTTAGTATTACTACCAAGTTAGGAGTTTAACTTTTGTTATTATTACTACCTAATTAAAAGTTTAAGTTTGTTAGTATTACTACCTAATTAGAGTCCTAATTTAGGTAGGAATTGTTTTCCTTTTTGAGTTCAAACATTGTCTTTCTTTTACCTATATATTGGCAGGTATTATACAATAAGAGGCAAGCAATATTCATCTTAATTTAGTTCATAATAGCATTAGTTTTAGCATATACCTTTTCTCTTTTCTCTACCAAGATAGGTTGTTTAAAGAAAGGAAGAAATACCACCAAGGGAAAAAAAGGCAGACTTCACTGTTAATCGTCCAATGACGAGATCATATGCTAGGGCCCTTGCCAGAAACTACTAGGACAATAGTGAAAGGAAGATCTACGATAAATCCAACTGCACAAGTACTTATCGGAATGTGTTTAAATAGCCAAAGGATGTGATAGATTGAGAAAAAAAAGAGACAATTTAGTAATGTGTCACGTGGTACCTCCATGTCCACAACACCATAGTACATCTCCTTTCAGATGCTCACAACTCAAGGGATTCTTGTACTCTGTGTTTTATTTTTGTTGATTTTAATGAGATGTTAGTATCTTGTGCATACATTGAGGACAATGTATGATTTAGGTATGGGGAAGTGATCATTTATATTATGATGTGTTAAGTCAAGGAAACTTCACTCCTTTTATTGATTTTGATGAAATTCAAATAATAATAATAGAAGAGTGTGTGAACTATTTTGATGAGTTTGTTAAGTGTGCAGATAAATATAAGAGGCACAAATCATCAAGTCAAGATGATATTCAAGCGAAGTTATCAGACGAAGTGAAGTCATCAGACGAAGCAAAGACATAAGACGAATTATACAAAACAAATCAAGACATTATAATTGAAGAACAACTTACAATGTCAGTTAGTTAGTTAGTTAGTTGGAGTTGGTTACAAGATTTAACTAAAAATGATC
>JAOTJB010000208.1:28153275-28168303 GCA_027123815.1 Erythroxylum minutifolium
GAAAGAAGATTTGAAGATGAAGATTATAGAAGAATCAATACCTGATCAAAACAGAGGTTCGATTATCATTAGAGAATTTCCTAAAAAGAAAGTTAAGGTTTAAGTTAAACCTGTAATTGTAAACGATCAGACGATACATCTTCTTAGCCCTGAAGACAGAAGATTGTATGGCATTCTATGAGATGAAAAGGCAGAATCATATCCATTGAAGATGACTAAAAATCCTTACACAATCTATCCAGTGATAAGCAGAACAATGATAAAAGATTGTATCGGATGTACAACCTAGACGTCGAATACTGGTAGACAACAAAGATAAAGGTAAAAAGAAGAAATTCCCTGAGAAGCAACAAAATGATCTCACAGAAGAAGAAATTCAAGTGGTAATAAAGAATATAGACGATGCATGTCGTACAGCTCAACCTGTAGGCGTATATATTTCTCATCACATTTCAAGACCATTAGGAAGCAACTTTGGCACATCAACGGTAGATGAAAGTTTCTAGGTAGTTGGGAAAATATTGGAAGGAAGATACAAAAAGATTACAATTAAAGGTATCAATTTCAATTTAGAAACCTTTGTGCACTTACTAGTTCACTTTAAACCCATAGGTTTCATTTCTTCTGTCAAAGATATCCTACACCTTCTAGGAAAACCCATTTTGAAATTACCCTACCTTGATGATCTTAACATTCCCCCACAAACAAAATTTTTTCAATTACTCTTCATTGAAATTATTGAATTAGATGATTCAATTAGAAAACCCTCTGTCTTTGAGTATCTTCATCCACAAAGTGAAAAGCTACAAGACTTTACCGAAAATTCAGCGTGCTTGAAGAATTTCATCACATGGACTGAAGCTAGTCAAAAGTATAAAGAAGAACATGAAGCCTTAGCTAAACATATTCAAGAAATTGATACTAAGGTTAATGAACTAAGTGACTCAGTGGGTGATCTTCATGAGGAAGTAGCACTTCTACGTGTGACTATAAAAGAAGACCTCAAGATGATCCACATTGATATCAAACATATGTTTTCTGAGATATTGAAGCATCTGAAATGATTCTTTTTGATTAATACCAATAGGGGGAGAATAGTTGAAAGTAAAGGAGAAGGAGGAGATTTTATTTTAGCTTATTTTTTATGCATTGTATATCTTGCATTATTCATCTAAATAAATAAATGTTGTTTAAAAATTATTCGTCTGAATATCCTCTCGTTTATCTTCTAATATTATGATTATTTGTTATAATCAGAATGGGGGAGATTGTTAAGTCAAGAAGACTTCACTCCTTCTATTGATTTTGATGAAAGTCAAATAATAATAATAATAGAAAAGTGTGTGAACTGTTTTAATGAGTTTGTTAAGTGTGGAGATAAATGTAAGAGGCACAAATCATCAAGTCAAGATGATATTCAAGCGTAGTCATTAAACGAAGCGAAGTCATTAGATGAAGCAAAAACATAAGACAAATTATATAAAAAAAATCAAGACGTTATAATTGAAGAACGACTTACAACGTCAGTTAGTTAGTTAGTTGGAGTTAGTTACAGGACTCAACTAATAACTGATCGCTCAAGATTCTATAAGCAGTTTTCAAGAAGACCGTTGGAGATTTAGACTATAAATATCACTTATAGTCATATACAATATACACAAGACACAACCTTAGAACTCTAAACCTTCAACTCTCAACTCTTTACTTACGATACTGTAAAAAATAGCTTAAGTGAAAAGAAGAAAGAAGAGAGATCAAGTTGACCTGTAATGTGAGTTTAGAAAACTTAAAATCTTTTCAGTGAAAGGGAAGGCTACATCTTGAAGAGGCTAAGATAACAGATAAAGAATACTTTGTGAAAGAGACCTGAAGAGGCTCTGGAAGTGTGAAATAATACTTGTAAAAGTTGAAAGAGAAAGTGAAATATCATATATACTCTAAGGACTGGACATAACCCTAAGGTTAAGGGTGAGTCAGTATAAATTGCGGTGTCATATTCTCTAACCCTTGTCTCTTTAATTTCAGGTTGTTAAAAGAATAGATACTATTTTCGTTGTTGCATTACTCAAACAAATTAAGTGCATTGTTTTGTAAATTGTCTAAGTCTTCTAAGAAAATCAAGAAGTTTTTAAAGATTTCAATCTTAGATTATTTATCACAATTCAGCCCACCTTCTTGCGTATTCTTACATATTATGTGATTTCTATAATGACAAGTGATTTACTTTATGATGAACTTTGTGATGTTTGCTTGGACTCATGATAATATGATTAATATATTGATTATTCCTCATGATAACCTCATAATCTTTTAGTTGTTGTTAATAAATAAACCTTAAGCTAAGGTACATTTTTTGTTTAAGAAATAATGCATGAGAGAGACAAGCATGATTAGTGTTTTCATTAAATTATTTTAAGTATTGAATTGGTTTTCTTGAATGAAAGAGTACAAGACTTGATGCTGTTTTAACACCTATATGAGCTTTGAGCCTAAGAGCATTCATCACATTTATGCTCATACATATCTTTTTGTTGTGTGTTATCAATCATAGATTGTTTATGCTAGAACTTGCTTTTGAATACATGTCAAGACCACATTTTTTATGAATATGTGTATAAGGATGATAAGGGCACTTAGGATAACCATTTGCGGTTGCAAGTTAAGTAAAGCAAGTGTTCTTTCTCAATGACACTATATTGGGCTGTTATTGACAAGTTATGTGGAAGTTTGACTTAAAATTGACAATGAGTTTATATCATTATTCTATAGAAGAGATGTTGATCCCAAAATATTAGAAGCAAATGAAGTATAAGAAAATCTTGCCCTAAAAAATGATGAAGACTATTTTGAGAATGAATTATACGACAATGATGATACTTTAACTTAATTTATATCAATAAAGAGCCAAATATTAATGTGATTAATGGTGATGATTGTGATGATCTTGATTATGATGATTGAATATATCTTGAAATTGCTCTTTCTATTGTTTTATTATAATACTGGTCACATTTATCTTACTAAAGTGATTAATGATGATGATTTTGAAGATCTTGATTATGATGATTTAATACATCATGATTATAATGATTGAATATATCTTAATTATGATGATTAAATGTTGTTTTTTCTTTATTCTATTCATATTTGTTATATTTACTTTTTTTTATATGATGTCCATATTTTTTATAGATATCCAACATTATGACACTTGGTAAAAACAAAGGGAAGAAGGTGGCAGCTATAAAAATTCCTAAATGCAACAATGTGCAATTTCAACCAGATTAGTTAGTTGATGCCAGAATTTTTATTCCTAGACAATAATAACATTATGCCTCAAGCAACAATTAAATTAGTAATGTAGGTTTGAAATTTCTTTATGCCTTCAAGCATATATATACTCTAATATATATCTTTAGAGTTGAAACATTTTCTTATCATATCCTTTTGTTTTCATAGAAAATAGAACATCTTTTAGTACAGTGCCACAATATAGCAACAACAACATTCTGCCTTTAAATCATACACAACAATATCATTATGGATCAAACAATAATAAAGCTAGTAGCGAAAGTTTGTATACTTATACTTTAATATATTTTTTCATGGTTTAAACATTTTCTAGTTATATCCATTTATTGTTAGTTTCCAATGCTAATACTATAAAAGAAGTAAAGTGAAGACTAGAGATTATGAATTGTAACGAATGAATGTTGCAATGAATTGCAAGTTATCCATACATGTTGACACTCAACAAGGTCGTCCTATATACAAAGTCCAATATGAAAAATTGTCCAATGAGTTAGGAATTATTACAAGAACAGAACCACCTTGTCTAAAAAATGTTAAGGACTTAAAGGAAGAAATGTTGTTTAAACATGCATTGGAAAAAGTTACAATAATTATTCAAAATCTTTAACTTTATATAATATTGTTTCAATAAATTTGAGAATAATTAAAATTTTGCTTACTATTCACATTCGAAATTGAATGTTATGGATATTAAGAACTCAGATGTTTCAAACTGTTTTACTTCATTATTGAAATAAAGGACTAGGGATTGTAGTTTCAAGTTACATAAATATTATAAGTCTTTGAATTATGATACGGAGGCATGAAGACATATAACCAATGTTTTAAAAACCAAACTGGACATCGAACTGATCAAAGAAAAGATTTCAAAGTTCAACTAGTATTAAACCATTATAAACCTGGTATTTAATAAATAATAAGTAAAAATTATAAAAGTAAGTAAAAATAAAATATTTTATTGAAATAGAAAAACCAATGTTTTGTTTTGAATTTTAATTAACAAATACTAAAATTTTAATATTATAAAAATTAAAATTTACATCTTCATCTTATTTTAGAAATTTTCTATTTATTTTTCAAGTATAATCTTTTCTCTTTATAATATACATAGAAATTGAAAATTTTAAAGAGTAAAGACTAATTATGTGACCAACTATTTGACTAATTATTGGTGGTTATATATCCTTTTATTAAAAAATTATTTATTTATTTTTTACCATTAATGTTTAACTTTGATATTATGAGTGGGGCTACACAATGCTATAGCCACAAGGTACTATTAGTGGAGCTATAAGACACTGTGAATGTAGCCCCCACTCAATCTTTTGAGGCACCACTCATGATATTTAATACTGTCAGTTAATGCAATTTAAAGTAACCAAAATACCAAAAGCCTTAACTTCTTCTCTCATCTCTATCTTCTCTATACTCTCTCTCTTTGTAATTACACAGTTTAGAATATTACCCTCAATTGATATTTTGCTCACCTCTCCTTCTAGTTTCTCTTTTAATCTACACCCTCTATTGTCACCGTCGGCGCTGTCTCACTTATGTGCGAAGGAGCGAGTAAAAGCTTGGGGCTTGTAAAAATTTGTGGGTATTGTGTTAGGTATAGAGGTATAATGCATCTGAGCTTGGATATAGGGTTTTTGAGTCTGATCCTTGTAATGAGGTTCTTTGTTATCTTTATGTGATTACTAATTTAGGTGATGAAGACATCCAGTTCTTTACAGTTAAGAGGAAATCGACCGATTTTCATTTACACTGTTAAAAGTACAAATCGAATCAGAAACCAGTTTGGCTCGATTTTTACATGATTGCATATAACGATGGCGACAATAACAACAACACCTCGTGAGAGTCCCACTAAAATGCGGGTCTAAGGACATCGAGTAGTACACAGTCTTACCTCTACCTGATAGAGAGGATGCTTTCGATAAATCCACATGAAAGATAATAGAATAACAAAAAATTAAAAAATATGCATAAAAGATAATGATAATACAAAATATAAATAAATACGTATAAATAAAAATATAACAATATGTAATGCAATACATATTGTAATAAATATAGAACATGATAAAGAGTAACAAGAAAAGATAAAATAACTAAATAAATATACAAATAAGAAAGAAGATAGGTACAAGAATAAATGCACAAAGACATATACTCAAACAAGTGACCAAACAAAATTGGAATAGTTTATATGACTATTGGTTTGATCTAAAATGACTTTTTGCCTTCATATATGCTTGTAATAATCTTGTTAAATGAATTAACGAATAAGCTATGTTTTTTTATTTAGGAAATTGTGAGAAGGTAAAGGTGAGTAGATCAAAAATAAAAACACCTCAAAATCAAAAGTCCAAGGCATTTGTAATTATTTGAAATGAATAGGGTTAATTACAAAAAAAATCCCAAACTTTGTTTAATTTTGCAATTATAGCTTGAACTTCAAAACGTGGCAATTAAATGCTTAAACTTTCAAAATTTTCGAATTTTATCCTGACATTAGTGTCTCTGTTAACTTTGCTGACGTGTCTTGTCATATGTTCCAGAAACCTTGACTATTAATACACATCAGCCAAAATTAACACAAGTAATAAAAATTAATGAAACGATGTCATTTCAAGAAAAAGTGAAGCAGTTTAATCCATAAATTAGTTTACGCATCCTCGATGCCGTCACCCTTCCTCAGTTTGTTCCCTTAGTTTTTAACTTGTTCTCTCAATGCCCTCAGCTCTTTGTGGCTGATTACGATGCGATGCAAAATGAGCTTCCTATCAATGTAAGAGTAAAATGAGCTTCCTACGATACGAGAAAGGTTGAGGGTGTTGAGAGAACAAACTACAAATGAGAGGTTGAGTATATCAAGAAAACAAAAATTTAGGGCGTTAGGACAAAAAACTGAAAATGAAGGGAACAAACTGAAATAGAAGGGTAAGTTGGGGCTGCATAAATGATTTACAAACGACCTCATTTTAGTTATGTGATTAAACGACGTTGTTTCAATAATCTTCATTATTTTTGTTAATTTTAGCTGACGTATATTAATAGTTATGATTTCTTGAAAATGTGACAAGTCATATCAACAAAGTTAATGAAGATACTATCCTCAGGCTAGAATTGAAAAAATTGAAAGTTTGAGTATTTAATTGTCACATTTTGAAGTTTAGGCTATAATCGTAAAATTGAGCAAAATTTGGGATTTTTTGGTAATTAACCCAACTAAATATGTAAAATCTATATTTGCAAGTTGTACTTTAATGATTAAGCATTAACTGGTTTGCTGTGCCTTGACTTTTTATTTCTTAAAATTGAGTGAGTAAGAAACTAAATGGACAAGAATGTAATAAGATCATACTATATAAATTCACTCGCTAGAAGGAAGGAAAATGATGGGTGTCACAAGAAGTAGACAATGATTATGTAAGTTAAAATTTTGCTCAACATTTTTTATTTATTTATAAATGTAGCAGTAACATGTTGATTTAAAAGATATTGGAGAAGTCATAATTCAAGGTAATAAGCTTAATATGGATGAGATTTGTGATACAATACTTAGTACTTATTCAAGTTATATTAAAGGTCTTGACTATAGCCTTAAGCTAAATGTTTCAACCTCTACATATAAGACAATCATTGAACAACTTTAAAAGGAAAACAACAAAAGTAAGGTTGAATTAAAAGCCGAAGTAATCAAAGGAGAAGAAATTCAAGCTAAATTAGCAAAACTTGATTTGTTCTCCAAAAGGTTACTTGGCATATATTATGATGGAAATGAAGAGGAAAGTGATACTTTAACTAACCTTGTTATTTGTTACAAGTTTATTATAGACTTAGACAACACTTTTGGCTTATCTTTGACAATATGTCCTGATATATTCCAATTTGTGAAGTTTTTTTCTCCATATTGTTTTGTTTATAAATCAAAAGGAATGCTCAAACTTTTATTAATATTATGTGTAAAAACAAAGGACCAACTATTAATGTTATATTACTTTGTTTGTACAATTTGATGATACTTATATAAAGAATGCTAAACATTTTAAATTAATAATGTTTCTCTACGATTTAATTTAATAATAATAACCAAATAATTCATATCAAAAAAATATATTAATGCATTATATACAAAACGACATAAATTGCTCAATACGTTTTTGTAAAAAATTGTAAAAAATATTTGGCAATATTTATATGATAAGAAGATACTACTTAAGTTCAAAGGTAAATTATGTCATTTAACAATTAGGCTAGTCATGCTATATAGGGCAGAGTGTTGGCCTATCAAATAAGTACATATTCGTAAGCTAATAGTGACAGAGATAAGAATGCTCTGTTGGACGTGTAACTTTACTAGAAGAGATAAGGTTGAGAATGTATTGGTAAGAGACAAATTAAAGACATCCAGTATTAATGACAAATTAAGAGGGACGAGACTTAGGTGGTTTGAACATGTTAAAAGGAGACACCATGATGCTGAGAAGATGTGAGAAAATAATACTTATAGACCATAAGAGAAAAAAAGGAAGGACTAAGAAGAACTGGGATGAAGTGACCAAGAATGATATGACTTTGCTGGAACTTACCGAAGACATGACCTGCAATAGAAAACTTTGGCGTACTAGGGTAAGGATAAAGAATCTCACATAGAGAGGTCTTTATCGTTCTCTTAATTCCTCTAAATATTTTCCTTCGAGTCTTTTATTTTATAAATATCCTTAATATTTTGATTACGTAGCACTTCTCTCCTACTTTCTTATAATGGTTTGTGTGATTTATTCTTGTACTTGTCTCTTTTTTCCTATTTTGTGTATTTATTTGCTTATTTTTATTTTATATTGTTAATCTTTACCACATTTTTTATATGTATTGCAGTGCATATTTTATATGTTAAGTTATACGTATTTATTTATATTTTGTATTATTATTATTTTGCATTACATGTGGGTATATTGAAAATAACCTCTTTATCAGGTAGGGTAAGGCTGTGTACTACTGGACCTCTCTAGACCCTACATTTCAACGCGACTCTCACTGGATATTGTTGTTGTTGTTCTCTTAGTTAAAAGTCTTTACTTAAAATTACAAAAACATAGTCGAGGATTTTAGTTACGAAACTAGGAAAACGTAACAAATAACATATAACTACGAATGGATAAAACATGGAAAAAAATATTGGTTACATTTTTTTGGTTGCTTATCATGTGGAACTAAATTTTTTCTCATTAGCATGGACTTATACTTGATATTGGCTACGTATTTACAGTGTTTTAGGTAAAAAGAAATTGTGTAGCTAATAATGTTTGTCTACGTTTATAGAAAATATCACCTATAATTTTCTGATACAAGGAATTGGTAACATTTCATGCAACAAAATGAAAAGATCACAAATAATTATGCGTGACATTTTTTGACAAATTAGCTATGTTTTTTTATTGCCTATAGTCATGTTTGTTGTAGTGATCATTGTATTTTTTAGGATCCTAGGATGAAGATGATTATTGGTAAAAGATTAGAATCATAAGGTCTTTACATTTTGGATATCTAGGAGCCATAACCTATTACTTATTCATATGTCTTAACCCCTTTTAAAATGCATTATCAGTTAGGACATCCCTGCTTATCTCTATTGAAGAAATTATTTCCTCAATTTTGTAATATATCTTACTTACATATGAGTATTTTTAGTTTACTAAACATCATTTTCTGTTTTTGATCCCTTGTATTAATAAATTCTAGTATTCTGTTTGAGTTAGTTCATTACAATATTTAAGGTCTTTGTCCTATTAAGTCTAAAATTAGATTATAGTATTTTATTACTTTTGTTAATGATTTTGTCGTGTGACTTGACTTTATCTTATGAAGAATCATTCTAACTTATATTCTCATTTTACTACTTTTTATTGTTGAAATAAAAACACAGTTTAATGTATTTGTCTATACAAAGTGATAATATAAAAGAATATTTTCTACATCATTTCAAACTTACATCGTTTAAATTGACATTCTCTGGCAATCCTCATTTGTTAATGCACTATCTCAAAGTGATGTGGCTAAAAGAAAAAATCAACATCTCTTTGAAATCGTTAAAGCACTCTTATTCTAAATGCATATTCCTAAATAATTTTGGGCTCATGTGGTTTTTACAACCTATTTTTTTTATTAGTCATATGCTCTTATATTTTTTCAAGTGAGATCCCTTTTAGTGTTCTTTTCTCACTAAACCTTTATTTCTATTACATATTGAATATTTGGTATTACTTTTTCTTTAAGACGTTCATCGTTGTGTAACTAACTTAATTCCAAAATCTTTAAACTGTATTTTCTTGAGCTACTCTCGTATAAAAAAGGGTATTGATTCTACTATCCTCATATTAACAAGTATCTTGTGTCCATCGATGTTACCTTTTTGTAACATATTTCTTTCTTACTTACTTCTTTGGTTCGTAAGAAGGAGGTTGATGATATGTTAGTTTATACGATTACATTTCAACCTGCTACTGTTCTTTCTAGACTCAATACCTTTATATAATTGCCACCACCACCTATTCATCTGGTCTACTTCAGATGACAAGATCATCTTAAAGTTTAGTATTTGTCTCTTCTTCGATATCAAATTTGACCATAAATAACCTATAACTTCTAATTGCTCCTTACAAACGTAAGCATTAGTGCACTTATCATATTTCATATTTTGTTTCTTATAATCAATTGTCTTCCTCTTATTGTTCTTTTATTACTTCCCTTAATTTGTCTTTTCAAAAAACTGTTTGTGATGCCTTATCCTATTATGTTGGCATTAAACTATTATCAAGGAGATGAATGCATTAGTTGCCAATGGTACATGGGATTTAGTGAACTTGCTTGTGGAAAAGAAGGGTATTGGATGTAAGTTGGTGTTCATAATCGAAGTCAATTATAATGGATCAGTGGCTTAACTTAAAATATGCTTATGGGGAAATATTATGCTAAAGCTTATGGTTTTAGATTACTCTCATGTTTCTCTGCTGTTGCTAAATTAACATCCATTCGTCTATTTGTTTCTATGGCAACTACTCATAATTGACCTTTACATCAATTTGATATAAAAAAGCTTTCTTAAATGATGTCTTTCAAGAGGAAGCCTATATAGAGCAACCATTTGAATTAATTGATCTAGGGAGTATGAGAAAATGTGTCATCTTTAAAATTCCCTATATGGTTTAAAACAGAGTCCTCATGCTTGATTTGAAAATTTTAGCTAGGCAATGAAAACATTTGGAATGAGTAAGAGTAAATATAATACACTTGGTTTTCTATACAAGTTATACATCATGCATCAAGCATCATTCTCCTTGTTATATACATAATTGATATTGTCATTATTGGAAGTGGTACGATGAGAATTTCATCTTTAAGATCTTTTATTCACACTTAGTTTTATACCAAAGATTTAGAGGCTTTAAAGTACTTTTTAGCAGTAGAGGTAACAAGAAGTAAGAAATACATTTTCTTCTTTAGAGAAAATATTTACTTGACTAATTAACTAAGACCAAAGTTTGGGGGCTAAGCTATGTTCCCTAATTTACAACTCACCAAATATGGAGATTTATTTGAAGATCGTGAGAAATATTAAAGATTGGTTGGAAAATTAAACTATCTTATAGTAACTCATCTTGATATTGCATATTTAGCCAATATCGTAAATCAATTTATCTCTTCACAAACTATTCATCATTGATCTATTACAAAGTAGATTTCATGTTACTTAAAAAGAGCTCTTGGGTGAAGGATGATGTGTGAAAATTATGGTCATACTCAGTTTGAGTGTTTCCTAGATGCAGATTGGCAAGGTCTAAGAGTGACTGGAACTTTATTATTAGCTACTGTGCCTTTATCAGAAGAAATTTGGTTCCATAGAAATTAGCAAAATGTCATGTCTAGGTCCAGTGTAGAATTTGAATATAAAGTTATGGTATAATCAGTATATGAGATAATGTAGATATATCATCTATTAAATAAAATTAGTCTTAAAACTACAATACTAACGAAATTGTAGTGTGATAGCTAAGTTGCTGCACATATCATTTATTATCGTGCGTTTTATGAAAGAATTAAACGTTTTTATATTGAATATCGTTTGTTTTGTAAAAATTACAACAAAACTTATCTTTACAGGAAATGTAAAAATTGAAAAACATCTTGAAGATATTTTCGTAAGGGTCAATAAACATTGAATTAATTATATTTGAAATAAGCTAGAAATGATTAATATTTATGCTCGAGAATAAGGAAGAGCATTACAGATTGAGTCTACTATAGCCACGAGGAATACTTTTTATCTGAATTTACAATCTTGAAAAAATGTGATAAACATTGAAAAACGCGGCATCTTCAGTAACACTCGTTGATATTGTGCACCACAAAGCAGACACTCGATAGGTTATGGGCTCGTGGCACCCACCAGCTTTGACGATTGACATTTGGACACTACACTGGCCACCTTGTCGGTTAGATGGGTCAGACTACTGTTAAAAAGGTGAAACCAAGTTGTCAAGCTACTGTACTAGGTTTTTCTCACTGCTATTACATTCTACACCTGTACTAAATTTCTATCTCCCTCTGTGAGTCGTGATTGTAGACTTGAACACAGGCTGCAATTATTATTGAAATCTTCCTTAGTTCCAAAGTCGTTTGCTTTTTCCACGTAATCAAGCAAGTTCAGTGTGACATCGTTCAAGGAAATGAAGCATTTTGTGCTAGTACATGGTGCGAGTCACGGAGCATGGTGTTGGTACAAGGTGTTGACCATCCTGAAATCGAGGGGTCATAATGTCACAGCTCTCGACATGGCTGCTTCAGGGGTGAATCCAAAGCAGGCTCACGAGGTTGGCTCATTTTCAGATTACTTCGAGCCTTTGATGGGATTTATGGAGTCTTTGACGGCGGATGAAAGGGTTATACTAGTGGGTCACAGTATGGCAGGTGTAGGTATTTGTGCTACTGTGGAAAGTTTCTCTGAGAAAATTTCTGTTGCCGTGTTTCTCACAGCTGCCATGCCAGGTCCAGATTTCTCTTGCAAAGCTATGGATGAAATGGTAATTTTACTCTTTCTTTCTTATGGTATATATGCTTGGAGGATCTTGATTCAATCATCTGCAAGTAATAAAGTTTATCAATTGTCTGTATAAACGAAGAAAATGATAGTGATTTGGATTCAGCAGCCCCATTTTCTCAGGAGCTTTTAGATATTATTTAATTTTTTAAATAGACAAATTTATTTGTGATGAAGCAGTTTCAGGTGTAGTCCCTAGTTCTTTCTATTTTCATAGAAAAAACCCGCAACTTCTAGTAATTTGATTTGTTTTAATTTACTTCAAAATTCTCAATTTAAACTTTGACTAGTAAGCAAAAGAAAGATTATGATAGCTCTTTAGCTTCTCCAACATTAGAAAAAAGATATCCATCCAGTTCGGTAATGTTGAAGAAAGAGGGTAAAAATTCTCTCGTGTAGTTGACAACTGATATTTTAGATTATCCAAAAGTGATTAGATAACAATCGCGCAATAGTCCTATTTAAAAAGTATTCAGGATGAATGGAGTGATCCTGTCTTTTGTCTCCATATCTGATAGTAAATTAGAAATTGACAGCTGATAAATATTTTTTTACAGCGCGCTAAAAAATCGTTTTCCCGCACTGACGTAAAATATGGGTATGACAACGGACCTGACAACCCTCCAACTTCTGTAGCGCTTAGCACCAACTTCTTGAAATGCAATTACTACAAACTTTCTCCACCTGAGGTAAGATCAGACTTCATTTCAAGTCTTTGATCTCTTATTATTCCAATTTGAAACTTTGGGTTGATTCTCAGATCCATTTCTGATTTATTATTGATGGGGGGTGTCTGAAAATACTGACTTATGATTTGTATTAATAAAATTTGATCAATCAAGTTATAACTTGTTACACTGGCGCTGTGACTAATCATGATTAACGTTTCAGGATTTTATACTGGCAACAATGTTGTTAAGACCTTTCCCTGTATTCACTAACCCAGGAAAGCAAGGCGAAACAATGTTCACAAAAGAGAGATACGGTTCAGTTCGTCGAGTCTACCTCAAATGTGATGAAGATGATGATTATGTACAGGGGATAATGGTCGAAAACAATCCTCCAGATGAGGTTATGGTGGTATCTGGTGCTGACCACATGGCCATGCTATCTAAGCCCGAGGAGCTATGCTCCTGTCTGCTGGAGATAGCTGATAAATACTCCTGAACCTGAGTGGACACCTCCTGATACTGTTGGATGGAACTCCCTCCCAGTCAAGAAACCCCTGTTTGGGTCAAATGATTCCTGAACTTTTTGTAAGACGGAAGTCGAAAGCTCGTGCTTTAAAATGTATCTACGGTTCTAATTATAAAAATTTTGAATTATTTAATTTTTTGAATTTTAAAATTTTTAATTTGATTTATTTTAATAATTTTTATTAAAAATTGATTAGTTTATAAATTAATCAAACAATTTTTATAAATTAAAAATTCTTATAAATTAAAATTAATTAATTAATTTTTATTTTATAAAATTTTCAATTAAATTTAAAATTTTTCAATTAATAAAGACAATCTCTTTCGACCATATTTTAAAATCTTTAATTTTGTTTAATCTTTAATCAGTTTTATACGATTTAATACCGATTGAACTTTTTAAACCTTAAAACTCTTGTCTTATCGGTTTAACTTCTAGTTTAATTTTTAAAACATTAATTTTTCTTTTACTTATATTTTTAATATAAGAAATGGTGAACCTTTTATATAATTGGTCCTCACTGTCTCTTTCTTTGAACTTTCTATATCACCTTTCTTCCATGATAGTATTTTGTATGAAGACAAAACTTATTGGATAGATAAAGGACTCTAATACACTTAAAAAACTAACAATCATCAGTCATTTTTAAAACATTCTATCATAATGAGATAAAAGCTTAAAGACTCATTCATTAAATTATTAAATAACCTAACTGCCTTTTAACACATGATTTATTTAAAGGATTTATTTCTAACATTCTCCTACTTGACTCGTGTGACTTTGGCCATATTTGGCAATTAGCTTATTGCATTAACTGTTATCTAATAGTTGATAACTGATTATACTAGATGATTTGACCAACAGATTGTATTAGCAGTTTGTTAGAGATGTTTGGTAAAATTAGCTGTTTAGTATTAGCTGTTTATGTATAAAATTACTTATAAGGATATGACTTTTAAAAAATTATAAAGCTATGAATATTATATATCTTAGTATTTCGTTCAATATTCTTATAAGAATTTAGATATTTAATTTTACAAAAATTAAGTTTATAACTTTAATAAAAAACATATATTTTGATTAATTATTTAATCTCTTAATTTAAAATGAGCAATATAATTAGCTTGTGAATATTATTAAAAAATTATATAAAATTTTATTGTGATATCTTTTTATTTAGCCAAAGAATTATTAAATAATTAAATAATATTAGAAAAAATAAAAATTGTAAATATTAAATAATCAACTTTTAACCAAAGTTATGAATACCGTACCGGACTCAGTATCGGATTGAGTTCTGGAACGGAACTGTACCGGTACCGGTCAGTACCGGATACCATTTCGGATAATTTTTTAAATTTATAAAATAGTCCCTAAAATTTTTAAAATTTACAAAATAGTCCATATTGATATATT
>JAOTJB010000208.1:28169061-28179751 GCA_027123815.1 Erythroxylum minutifolium
TGATAACAAACTACAATTCCCCTTATTGTTAATTTGTACAAACTAAAAGTGTACAACCAAAAGTCTGAACCTACTGATAAAATTTGAAAAGAATAAATTCCACAATTCATCCTTTTGAAAGAGTACCTGATCCACTCCAATTTTTAAGATTACTACATCCTTAATTCATATGAATTATTAAGCACTAAAGAAATAGAGGAATCTTTTTCCTTTACCCAAGTAAGTGAGCTACTTAAAACAACATACTAGATATGGCTTGGCACTTTTGCAGTTCCACAGATACTGATATGCTTTGTCCTGGCTTTAAACATATACATGCAACAAACACAAGAATAAACAAAATAGAAAAGAAGTAAAAAGTAGTACAAATTTCACTTGTATATTAGAATATGTGATGCAATGCAGACAACAAATTGATGATAAGTGTTGATGATAAAAAGACAAAAAAGTTGAATGCCTTACAAGTAAAGCAAAAAAGAGATATGTTAAAGAGAAATAACAAGATCAACAATTAAGTGAGCTCGACTTAATATTCAACAACTCGCATTATAACTCACAACATATGTCAGTAATCTTACCAAAGAATAAAAAGTTAAAATTTTCATTAGGGTTGAAAGAGGCAATAGCAGTAGAGTTTAAGTTTCAAAATCCTAGAGATTTCACCAGCACTGAGATACGTAAAGTAGTATGGACTTCATGTAAATAGATATCAAGAAGATATAGGTGACCAACGAAGGAATAAAACAAGCACTGCTCCATAAATACCCTTTGTGAAGCTACAAAGTAGCGCGAAGATAAAGGAAAGAAGGGACAAAGTATTTTATAAACATAGCGGTGCATCAATGTAAACGAATCTTTTGGCTCGAAGGAACAGACGATTTGTAACAAGGATAAGAAATTTTAAAAGAAGAAATAGAGGCGCCCTTATCCATCTTTAACACTGTGGGTGAAGCCCATTCTTTATAGGGAGACTGGTTTTAAAGGATAATGATAGCAACAATTAAGTGAGCTCAATTCTGCATACTTTATATTTGGCTTATGAGGTTAACAAATAATATAATCTTAGAACAACTCCAATTTGGGTAAAATTGAATAAATCCTTCATGTTTACTAGCAAAAATCGTGTTACTCATTTATGGACAATAGTGACTTAAAAACTTCTTCAACATCTTATACTAAAAGTAAAAAGGAAACCTAATAGAAAAATCATAAAAGTTCAACCACAACTCATCCAACAGCAAAGAAATTTACAAGTAGTAAAACAACTAAACAAAACAACTAAATCACCTATTCACTAGACATCTGCATAACAACATTTCTCTGCAGAGTTTCCTCCGTAATCATCCGCTCGTCAAAGTATGCAATCAACTGACAAGAAAAAATGAACTGGCATTAATAAGTGTTTCACATCGCAATTTTTAAGCACATTTGTGGAACAACATTGATCATTTGTGGCCACAACACATGTAAATGGAATCACATCAAACAATGTTGATATTAACACAAGCACCGTAGCCTACAACTCACAATTTAAGATGTTGGTACCAATATATGTCTAAGTGTGTGTGTGTGAGAGAGAGAGAGTTTGAGTGGAAGACTTTGTATGTCTCATTATTGGCATCGCTAAGCGTTAACAACAATAACAAGTAATCTTCGGACATTTTACTTTATCATTTTGCATAACTACAAAGCAAAACTCCTTAAGAAACTTGTTTTAAAGAAAGGAAGGTTACATCAAACACAAGCGCAGCACCTTTCCACCCAATGGCTCTAACACAAAACCCTCCAAAGTTATTTGTTTCGAGCTCTTGACTTTGAAGATTTTATTAAATCCCTTGATTGTCAACCTATTATCAGTAAAGCCTACACCAAACTAAATTAGCTGGTATATTTCCTTCTCCAAAATCCATAATTGAAACAGATAAGATAGAAATAACTTGCATCACTACTCGACCAGCCCTTCCCATCCGTAACTGGTCAGAGACGAGGAACTTCAGAGGCGAGGGTGGAGACGTGAGATAAGAGAAAATTCTAGAGAACCTACAGAAATAAGAACAAAGAAGAGCAACCAAGAAATGATAAGGGGCATAGTCGTCATTGCCAAATAGCTGAATTAGCTGTTTGATCTAAAACACTCCAATTTGGAGCTTTTTATAAAATAACTGGTTGAGTTGAATAAGCCAACCTAACCAACTCATAACCAAACAAAAAAAAATCTTATCAGCCAAGTCAAACTTCTAATTTGGGTCAATCAGTTGAAAAATAGCTTATCAGCAGTTTACCAAACGACCCCTTTATGTAGTCTATTATATCAATAATTTAAATAATCATACTATATAATAGTCATCATTAACATATATCAGTATCATTAGTAATCATAATAAAGTATAAGACTAATAAGGATCATGGCAGTCATATATTATTGATTCAATATACTCCCTTCCATATAGCACTATACTAAACCTTTTGCTTATTCATGATTCTAAATAAGAAGTATACAATGGGATTTAACATTTAGTTATATTTTTAGCAATATATATTACAATCAAATACATAAAGAAGAAAACAACAAAATTCACTAGTAATACATTCATTAATACGCAAAGAATTTTAAATGTATAATAAGAGCTAGTACAACAATACTGTTTAATAATCATCATCATCACACATAACACCCATATTCTTTACGCAATAGAAAATATTTTAGGTGATAACCCTTTGTTAAAGGGTCAGCTAACATAATATCAATTATAATATACTCAATTGACACTTTACGTTTTTTAATCTCTTCCTTAATGGAAAAGTATTTCAATTCCATGTGTTTACACCTTTGAAATACTTGTCATTCTTAGAGAAGAAAATTATTATAGAATTATCAAAGTAAACTTTCAACCGATTAGCTATATTGCCAATAATCCTAAGACCCTGAAATAAAGTTTCACAACCATTTATCTCGAATTATGGCCTCAAAGTATGACACAAACTCATCCTCTACTGTGGATGTAGCAATTATAGACTACTTTGCACTATTTCATTAGATGGCTCCTCTAGTTAACAAATAAATGTAGCGAAAAGTATATTTTCTTATATCTACATAGCTAGCGAAGTCTAAATCTGAATATCTAACCTTCTCAAGGTGATCAGGCCTCCTAAAAGTAAGAATATGTTATTTAGTTCCCTATAAATATCTTAGAACTTTCTTTGCATCCTTTTAGTGATTTATACCGAGATTACTTTGATATCTCCCAAACATCCCTACTGTAAAATTTGTGTCTCGTCTCGTAACATACATTAGGCTTCCAACTACAAATGCATATGGAATATTGATTCCATTTGCTTTCGTCATAAATCATTTTTTAGACATTACTTAAGGCTAAAGTTGTCCCTTTTTTAAATTGGAACTGGTGATGTTGGACACTTTTCCAACCTAAATTTCTCTAACACATTATTAATATACGCTTTCTAAGGCAATACCAACAATCCTTGTGATCAATCATGGAGTACTTTTATTCCTATCGCAAATATTGCATCACCCATATCTTTGATTTCAAAATGATAAAAGAAATTTGCTAGTCTTACTTAATAAACCAAGATCATAAGCTACAAGCAAGATGTCATCAACATATAAGACTATAAAAATAAGCTTACTCCCACTGACCTTCAGATATATACACTAATCATTGGTGTTTCCCTTAAATCTGAAGGAAACAATAATATCATTAAATTTAGGATACCATTAACATGAAGTTTGTTTAAGTCCGTATATTGACTTCTTTGGTTTACACACCGTGTGTTCCTTTTTAGCATTTATGAACTATTGGTTGGTCCATATAGACTTCTTCCTTTAAATACCAATTCAGAAAATCATTTTTTACATCTAATAGGTGTAACTTCATATCATAGTGAGCCACTAAAGTCATAATAATTTTGAGTGAATCCTTCTTAGAGACTGGTGAAAAAGCCTCCTTATAATTAATGTCATCTTTTTGAGTAAATCCTTTAGTAACTAGTATAGCCTAGTAACATTCTAGGTTACCAAGAGATTCACTTTTGGTTTTAAAGACCACTTATAACCAATTTTTTCATAACCTTCTGGCAATTCTATAAAGTCCTAGATGCCATTCTATTCCATAGATGTAGAATCATCTTTCACGGTATCTTTCCAACTATTAGAATTTTCACTGTCCATAGCTTGTGTAAAGGTAATTGGTCATTCTCAATTCCCAAATCATTTTTAGACTTATGTAGATATACTATATAGTTATAAAAAATGGCTAGTCTTCTTTCTCTTTGAGACCTTAATACTATTTGTTATGGTTCTTCTGTTGTATGTTGATTCACTTCATGTTCAATTTCATTATAAACAGTGAGTTCATTAATTTGTTGTTTTTAATTATTATTAGGCAATTTAATAATTTATGGAACAATAACTTGAGTAGTTGTACAAGCCACATGACCTTACAAAGCCTTAGGGACTTGCTCTCCAATTTATTGAATGTCCACTCTACATGATGTTTCACTCCCACTAGTCTCATCATGTTCAATTAACCTAGCATTCCCAGTTTCCATAGTTTTTGTATTATAGTTAAAATAGTAAAATATATACCATTTAAACTTTGTGGATAGCCAATGAAATAACTACTAATTGTTCTTGCATCCAGTTTCTTTTCATATAGATTATAATATCTAATTTTTGTCTGGAAACCCCAAACATACAGGTACCATAAACTACGCTTCCTTCCAGTCTGTAATTCAAAAGAGTCTCTTGAACTACCTTACTAAGAACCCTATTCAATAAGTACATCATAGTTTTTAGTGCAAGTGTCAAAAAAGAAGTGGATAAAAATGATTTGTTATTATACTCCTAGCCATATCTAACAAAGATCTATGATGCCTTTCTGCTACACCATTTAGTTATGGTGTGCCTAGCATTATGTATTATGAACAAATACCATGTCTTTTAAGTAATTTAATAAAAGGATGAGGATTTTGACCACTTTCATTATACTTACACAATATTCACCACTTCTATCAGACCTGACTATTTTCAACATTATGTCTAATTGTCTTTCAACCTCATTAACATAAACCTCTAAGGTATTTACAACCTAAGATTTATCACGTAACAAATAGACACATCCATAATGTGAATAGTCTTCTACAAAGGTGATAAAATATTTTTCTTTATTGAAAGTAAGCAAGTTAAATGGTCTACATACATCAATGTGAATTATTTCACTATCCCCTAACATTGGCCACGTCGCCTACATTAGGACATTCTAGTGTTCATTTCATTTCATTTTTTAATTCCATACAACCATCATATAAAATCATCAAATAATAAGATTTTGTATACGATTCAAAAACATATAAAAAATGAAATTTTAGGTTTTTCAAAATTTCAAATTAGGGTTCATGAGTTTCTCTAAATCATGTGAAATCTACATTAAAGAAGAATTGTAAATTTCTTATAACCATGTTCTTATACCACATATAATCATAATTTTTTATAAACATGATAGGATCTAGAAATTCATAGAACTCACAAATATTCATAATTTTATTCTAATACAAAAAAAGTTTCTGAATTCCAACCTTTCTTTAAAGCTCAATAATGCGCAAATGATTCTTAAATGTAAACTCTTTACCTAATCTCTCTCTTCGCTTGAACTTTCTATCTCACCTTTCATATGTGATGGTATTTTGTGAGAAGAGAAAACTTATTAGGTAGGGATAAAAGTTTAATGTGCTTAAAAAACTAACAACCATTAGTCAATTTTAAAACTTCCTATCATAATGGGCTGAAAGCTCAAAAACCAATTTATTAAATTATTAAGCCCCCTAACTGCCTACATATGGACGTTCAATAAGAAGAATATTAATAGAGGTTTCCCATTGTTACATTGTATTGAACCGTCAAGAGGTTCAAACTTTTGTGCAGTAAGTTGAAGTTGATTTTGAAATTAATTATTTGGGTTTTAAAATTTAGTGTTATTCACAACTGAAATACTTAATAATGTTTTTAGATTATAAGAGGAATGGTTATGCAAGCTAATGCCTAAGAAAACACAAGATAATACCAATAAAGAAGTTAGAAGACACTTTCCTCGATGGTTTGAGAAATATGTAATACCAATAAAGAAGTTAGAAGACACTTTCCTCAATGGTTTGAGAAATATGTAAGTTTTCACTTACAATTATTGAAATGATTGAATTATAAGATTCAAGTATTCAAATGACATTATACTATTTAATATGATAATTTCTTTTGTGTAGGCCTTACAAAATTCAATACAGAACAAGTTCATATGTGATCTTACGAAAGGACCTTTGTGAACTGTTAAATTGTATCCAGTGTATTTCATTAGTAGATACAAATATCATACAGAATATCATGGTCATAGTATGATAATAGTAAATAGTGAAATTTGCATACAAGAAGAATTGATGGGTTAATATGGTAAAATTATTGAGAAACTTGAAACTAAGTACCCTACGTTGTCAATAAAGCAAAGTGTGATATTTAAATCTGACTGGTTTGGTCCAACTCCTAATGTGGTAAAAAAGTGCATAGTTGATACAATCTAGTTGAAATCAACCAGTGAAGAAGATTTATACAATACAAACCTTTCATGTTAGCGATGCAAGCAATCTAGGTATATTATGTCCCTTTTCCTAGCTTACGATGAAATAAGTTATATTGGTTGGTCGTTTGTAAAGTTAAATCTAGAGGTGTTTCTGAATCACATGGAAAATGAGCACAGAGAATTGAAAGTAAAACATTTCAGGAAGCTGTTTAGAAATAAATGCATATGTTACATATGATGAGAACGAACCTCTGAACAATCCAAATAATGAATATGTTGAAATTTCATCTGGAGATGATAAGGAGGGCGAGAGATTTAAAGAGGATCCTGATTTTGACTCTAATTCTTCAAAAAAAGAAGATGATGATGATTGTGATTTACAATTAAGTGTTGATAGCAATTAACTTGTATTTATAATAGAATATTATATTCAATAAATAAATTATTGACTCAACAATATATTGTTATATATTGAATTGAAATTGTTATATTGCTGGAATATTCAATAAAATATGAATTTCAAGCTAAAATGTGCCACCAAAGAGAAAACAAAATATGATACGACCAAGGTTCAGATCACGATTTAGAGCCAGTTACTTTCCAAATGAAGCATCACATTTTGCAGTTGCAACAGAATCAGATGTTGTACCTCCAGCTACTACACATGCAGATAAGACATCACCTTCTGTTCTTGTTGCTATGCCATCTAATAGCTTTATACCATCCACCACCCTTATACCAACAGAAATATCAGGGGTAAGCATTACAAATGAAGGAGGCAGCCTCTAGCCTGTAGCTGAGGGAGTTGATAGAAGAACTTACGTCACAATTGTCAACAATCTGTAAGTGAAAATACATGAAACACCATATGTTTATAATTAAGTTATAGATTTAAATTTAAAAAATGATATAAATTTGTTTTTATATTAAGTTAATTCCGTCTGAACCATGCTCAAGAAGCATGATATCCAAGTTCAAGGGGAAGATTGATCTTGAGGGTTATATATAGAAGAATATCTCTCAGGTGACAAAGGATTTTTATTATCAAGAGTTTGAGTTACAAAAAATATAATTTTTCAAATTAATTTTTATACATTAATTAGATAAATATAATAGGTTATAAGTACTTATCGTATGTTTTTTTCTTTTTTTAGAAAGATTTTTTTAGATTCTAAATTTGACGTGGTTATTTATGAAGTATAGGAGAGACGAGCTTATATACGTTATAAAGACTTTGTTGGTTCAATACACAAGGTTGGTGTATGACCTCCTTATATTTCTAAAAAAATATGGAGTCGTTGGTAGTAGTATTGGACATCACCTGAGGCAATGTCTATTTCATAGCATAATTCTACCAACAGCCGTAGAGGACCAAAGAGTCTTCCCGTACATACTAGAGGATCTATTACCCATCACGAGAATGCAGAGAGACTTGTAAGCAACTATGCTTTACACTTATATTCAGATTTTTTAATTTGATGTATTTCAATTTAACTTGATATGTGATTTTGGAATAAACTATGTCTATTATGGAGAATAATAATGTTATAAATTTCTGTTACCATATGTGGTTGTGTTGTTAAGTTACTTTCTTTGTTCAACAGGAGGTAAATATCATAAAAATAGAGAAAATTCTGTCGACATTTTTGAATATTTTAGTTCACTTATAACATTTTATTATGATGCAGGAAAGTCTATAGGCAGGAAGCCTACACCCCGTCAGCTCTTTTTGCACACTCACACTAAGAAGCATGATGGTGTAACCTTCGTTAACACCAGATGTAGAGAACTAAATGTATATAAAATTTATGCTTTAATATTAATGCTTAATAATTATCACTTTTTAACATAAACATTACCTTCTGATTGAACTAAATACAAGAAAGCATTCAACGACAGTCTCAGCATTCTGACAATGTTGATCAGATTCAAACATATCTTTATGTAGTGGGTAGTAGGTACCATCATGGAAGGATTTTCAGCTTAGGTTCATTTGCGAACACATGTTATTATTAATCCTCCACATCCAGTACAGTAACATCTAATAGGTGATCCACATCTAATGAAGTCCATGAGCTTCGAAGCACAGTATAAGTACTGATAACTCAGTTGCAACAGTCGATGGAGTATATAGCCCAGCTCCGTAATGAGATTGATGAGTTGAAGAAGAAGAACAGCACCTCATCGCATCATTCAGAGCATCCGTATTCACCAAATGAATAGCGTAGTTGTTGTCATTTTGTACGAGTTAAATATTTGTTATTGTAGATAACAATTTTTTATTATCAATTAAGATTATTTTTACTTGATATCATCAGTCAACTTTCTGTTTTAACAAATTAAATGCATAAATAAATCAAAATATTATCAACGGATAACTTATAACTGTATAAATCATACACCAATCATAAGATTATCAAATAAAATTAAATTCAGGAAAATATTTAAAAATAATATCAATAAATATACTGATGGAAAAATAAAATTCGTTGGTAAAATGTAATGAATTTACCAACGGACGACTAAAATCTGTTGGTAAAATGCAATGAATTTACCAACGGAAAACTAAGATCCATTAGAAAGGTTACCGATGGAGGAGCCTTGTCAATCATTACATTTACTGACCGAAACAAACTTTCTGTTGCTAAATTTACTGACAGCACAAAAATTAGCACTGGAAAATTTGTACTCTGTCTCCAGTTATTACTTACATCCATTTATCCGATGACTTATTCCATCCGTAAATTCCATTGCTAACTTAGCTTGTCGACAGAAAACCTTCACATTCTGTCAATAATTTCCGTCGCTAAATCCGATTTTTCTTGTAGTGGTTTATAAGTAGTACTTTGATCTCCCCACTTCATTTTTGCATACACCACTATGAAAAGGATATAGCTACGAAACATTTCCAAGTACGAAAGTGTTGACTTTTGAGCAGCTTTGTTTATGAAATAAAAAGTTATTTAAATGAAAAAAGAATGACTTGAGCCACTTATGAGCATTCGACCATGTGTGAAGTATTATTAATTTTGTGGTTTATTCTACAAATAGGATAGCAATTTTAAAGTCTATTAATGCACATTGTAATGCCCCAAAAATCTCGATTTCATGAATAGTATTTTTTGGGTCGTGAATAGTATATCCCGAGGTGAATAGTGACATATGGGATTCAAACTACATTTTATTTTATTTGGCATTGGATAATATTATTCAAGGCTAGTCCGAGGATCAAATTAGAGCTCCAAACAAATTCGTTTTGACAGTTTGACCAATAGTTGACTAATGGTCAAAATTTGACATGAGAAAGTATGAAAGTCAAACTTGAAACTATTAATGAAAATAAATGATATAAATTAAAGTCTCTATGTGAAGTTGATATTTTTCTTATAGGTATTTTTATTGAGAAAAAGAAAGAATGGATTAAAAAAGGTTAATTTTGAAAAAAAGAATTGGAAAACTTTTAATAAGGGACCACATGACATTTTTGTCAATTTCCCATTCTCTTCTTCTCCAAAACATTGTCGAGAATACCTCCTTCCTTTCTTCTCCATTTTTCTTTCATTTCTTACATTTTCAAGTCAATTTTCTTTAGTTTTAACTCTCCAAATCACCTATTAGACACTAAATCATCAACCTAGAGTCCCTAAACTCACTATATCAACAAAAAAATTAGGAAAGATGAAGAAAAGGTATATGGGTGTTCTTGATGAATAGTACCCAAAATTTTATAAGGTAAGTTAACAGAGTTTTAATTATTTTTAGTACATGATTTTGATGTAGTTGCATGCATTGATGAATAAAATGCATGAAATTGAATTTTGTTATGCAATATTATGAAGATAAAGAAGAGGAATTGAAGGAAAGAGAGAAATAGAAAGAGAAAGAATAAGGAATTGATAATGAAATTGAAGTTTATGGAAGTTTAATTTGAAGATTTGGACATTAATTTGGTGCGTGTTCTTGCAATTCTACTTTTTCCTAAAAATTGTGTATTAGGAAATTTAGGGTTATTGAGTAAAGTAGGGGGTTTATGAAATTGTTGTTAAAAATATTTAATTGGATGTTAAATGAAGTAGTATATGTGATTAATTGAGATTTTGGAC
>JAOTJB010000208.1:28191609-28202806 GCA_027123815.1 Erythroxylum minutifolium
AAATTTAAAATTATAAATAATAAAATATTAAATTAAAATAAGAAAATATAAATAAAATAAATTTAGTAAATAAATATATTTCATAAAAATATATTATTAGTCATATTAATTAAGAGTAGAATAGAAAATAATACTTATAGTGAAGATTACTAATAGAAAATAAAATTTTTATTGCAAAAATAGTTTCTTATCGCAATTTTCTTTCTGCTAATTAATTTTTATGATAACACTACATTTTTCTTCAACTTTTGATTGTTTATTACAAATTCAAACATGTTATTACATTTAAAAATTATGATAAATAAATATTTATTCTTATCTTATCGCAAATTCAAATGCAGTGAAAATGTAAACGGAAACATTGACATCGCAACATGTAAAGTTCTGTAATTGGCATTGGATTCAATGATTCAAGTCGATTCCTGCCAATACTTTAAATATGGCTTCGCTACTTGATGTTGATGCTTCAGGACTTTGACAGTGGCGTTGGCATTTAAACTCGTACCTACTATAATTATGGCTGGAGTTGGCATTCTAAGTAACGAGATCCTCTCTTCGGTTACTATTTAATTTCGTTAATACATTCGTATGAATTTCATATAAATATAAATTTGTGGATAAAATTTATTAAGATGGGGTAGAAAATATTTAAGGTAGTTCCTACCATACTTTAAATATTTGGTAGTTTTTATAAACAACGCTCTTACAATTTAAAATTATAAAACATATATTATAATATTAAAAATACTAGAATTAGATTTTTCATTAAATTTTTATAATAAATAAAGTGAAATTAATTTTTTATTTTTATCCTTTATAAATAACTAATTAAGTTATGTCACAAGATGAACTTTGATTATTAGGCAACGGACTGCCAGTCTTCCGTCCTCTACTAAGCTTACGTACACAACATCCTAGTTAAGGGTAACGCTGTGACGTTAACGAATTTTTTTCGGACTTCGTGTGTAACGGAAATTTTATTGAGTTTGTTTTTTGCGCAACATCCTAGGTAAGTCCTCTACAATTTATTGAGTTCTGTTTTTAATTTTAAGCTTACAATAAAATAATATTAATTTGACCTAATATTTAGAGCACATTCAAATATTACATAATTTAAATATGCATTTCTCTTCTAAATTGTATTTTCTTTATTAATGCTTTTATTAAAATCAATTTTAAGTTAATTTTAATTTTAATTTTAATTTTTGATTAATTTTGAAATAAATAGAAAAAGTAATTTTAATTAAGATTTTATTAATCAAAACTTATTTTATATTTTTATATAAAATTTTATTACTACCAGCATGGTTATTAAATTGATTTACGAACTCAAGTAAAGTTTTAATATGTCCTTATATGAACTAGAGGACTAATTTGACGACTACTACAATAGCTCACCTTTAGAAAAATGAAACGTAAATTTTAGAAATTCTGATATAATTAACAGTTTTATTTATTAAGAATCATTTAGAATTATTTTATAATTTTATAAAATTTAATTAAACAATGTAAAACTTTAAGTTTAAACTTAAATTTTCAAATTTTAAAAATAATTTTTTACAGCAAGAACATATTTAATAATATTAAAATTTAAGGTTAAACTTAAATTTAAAGATTAAAATGTAACTTTTGCTTAAAAAAAAGAAAAGTACAGGCAGAGAAAAATCCAATTTCTACTCCACCGTTAGTAATAGTATAAACTTAGTTGGACTAGGTCCACTAGAGAAAATCCCACTTGCAATTAGTGCCCTACTTGGCAATAAGTGGATTTTATTAGTTGTTAGTTGATTCTACCTATGGGTAGTTGACAGTGAATTAATAAAACTAATTTGACCAGTAGATAATATCAGTTGTTTATTTAAAGATATTTGATAAAATTATATGTTTAATATTAACTGATTATGTATTAAATAACTTACAAGGGCATGACCTTAAAAAAAGATTTGTAAGGACATAGAGTATTATATCTTAGTATTTCTTTGAATATTCTCATAAGATTTTAGATAGAATAAAAAAGTCAACACCATCATTTCAAAGTTAAAGGAAGACGTATATATTGGGATGATAACTCTTTATATATTCTGATTCAAATTTGATATTAATTCAATTTCAAATTTTAAAATAAAATATATTAAATTTAAATAATAAACTTATTATCTCCATCTATCTCTCTTTGAGTAATTTGTAATAACTTTTCGATATAATAGTCTTTTAGTTTCTTAATAAATAGTTGATGTTATCTGCTTGTCAAATCAACTAATATAATTTGTTCTTAAGAATTATCTAACAGCTAATTGTAACGCCCCAACATATACCTTGGAAATATTATAGCATGTCTAGGGTGTATTAATAAGTAAACATAATGAATTAAGTACATCTAAGTATAGTAAGAGAGATAATGGTACTTAATGTAAAAGACAAGGGTATATAGATAATTTGTTCGCTTCGGCATGGACATACATACTTAGATGTGAAATATATATGGAAAATTTTGAAATGTTTGCTTGGATTTTTGAACGTGAGGTGAGGGGAATTGATAAAAAAAGTATTCTATAAGTAAACAAGATGTTTTTGGTTAAAATTGATGTATTTTTGTGTTGCTCTTGCATGATAAGTCCGAAGTTAGTTGATTTGGAATGTGTACCTTGCTAAATAAATAGGTTTCACTAAACATATTTCTATAATTTGGCCATGTCTTGACTTGTATACTTGCAAATTGTATAATTCCAAGTTGAGACTAAACTAGAGACATAGGTTTAAAATTTTCATGAAGTAACTGAAATTTTATTTTGCCTCCAAAAGTTTTGAATTCTGGTTTGAACTTGAGTTCTGGATGATGCCCTTGTTTTGAACAGCTTTTAATTTTTGGGGTATAACTGTTAAGTTGTCAATTTTTTACTAATTTTGGGATAAATTTCCTTAATGTGTTGAAATTATTGTGTGAAATTGATGGACTTGTTTCCAAATTGTTCTCAGGTGGTTTTCAACACATGGAAGATGAAATTGGACGAAAAAATGGAATTAAAAGGAAGACAAGTCGAATTTCCAACTGGCAGAAAAATTAGATGACTAAGCGTGGGCAAATACAAAGGAAAGGATTTTTTGTAGATCTGATAAATCAGATTTGACACATTCAAGATTTTTTTATGATTTCGAAATTCAAATGTTGCCTTATTGATGAGGATTTATAACCTAAAGATCTGGGAGAGATATCTGTTGAAGATCATGATAAGATGAAGGAGAAGAAAATAAAAAATATAAAAGACGTATTGTTCACGTGTACTGTTCACGCAGAGAGAGGAGAGTTGCTATTTTTCATTTTTTTGCAGATTGTTTCTTTTAGTTTTTCTTACTTTTAGACTAGAAATTTCGAATTTTTCCTAAAGGACCAGGGATGGAGACCTTATCTAGTGATATTGTTTTATTTGCTTTTACTTTTGCCATGAATAGCTAAACTTTTCTTCTTGGTTGAAAGGAACCTTTTTATCATCTGGTATGGTGAGATTCTAAATAAAGTTTCTTTTATTGATGAATATTAAGTATCTTCCGATTTGTTTTTCATGATTAAATTGATTGATTTCTAGGGTGCGCAACTAGGAGTTAATTTGTTTAATTTATAGCTAGATTGGTAGGATATGACGTTCAGTCTTGCTAATCACAAGTAGCAATTAGGATTGCCATCTTTACGTTGGAATTGGAAATTCTACGAAGACACTTAACTAGGTTAAATGCATGTCGTACATGTGTTGTCTTATTCATTGGTTTCTTTAGTTCTTAATTCTATTAATCAATTAAACTTAAGATCGTATCTAAGTTGTTGACTAATAATAATGTTTAGAATACATTTTTCTACTCATTTAATCTTAAGAGAAAATAACCCCCCATAATTGTTTGTTAATGAATTGAGTTTTATATCGAGGATCTATATCAGTTCGATAACGTCGGTGACCCGAAACTAAGGCTTGTTCATTGAATTTCTAGATTTGAATATTTTTGTTATTTTTTAAATTTCATCCAATTTAATTTCTTTCAAATTACGTTTATTTAATTTGAACCATTTTAATTTATTTTAAATTTAGTTAAACCAAAATCCCACCCCCATTTCGTTTCAGCTCGTTTAACATTTTCCATTAAATTTCCTTGTGGGAACGATCTCAACTCTTCGCTGACCACATTTTTATTGCCAGAGTTGGAATTAATTTGGTTACAGGCGACAACAGTACTAAATTTTGGGGCCGCTGCCGAGGAACTGTTTAACAGTTTATGTATGTTACACGAGTAGACAAGACAACTCAGTTGCAATTTGATTTAGAGATCGAGAAGACAATCAAGAGACTACAAAAAAAGATGAAACAGCAAAAACAAACATAGAAATCATAAACAATTGATGCAAATCGTACTCTTTGTGAACTAGTCGCGCCCACAGACGCTCAACAACCCCACTTCATCAATTTTCCAAATTTAGGTTACAATAATACTTTTGAATTAAAATCTGGGTTGATTCATTTATTGCCTATTTTTAGGGGTTTACTGGGAGAGGATCCTTACAAACATTTGAAGGAGTTCAACATCGTTTGTATGGGAATGAAGCCAACAAATGTAACGGAAAAGCAAATCAAATTAAGAGTTTTTCCATTTTCTCTCAAGGATGATGCTCAAGATTGGTTGTCCTATTCAGCTGGTGAAAATGTGCAAACTTGGGCTAAAATGAAGAAACTTTTCTTTGAGAAGTATTTTCCAACATCGAGAGCTGCCAACATTCGGAAAGAAATTTATGGCATTCGATAACATACAGGGGAGACTCTTTACGAATATTGGGAAAGATTTAAGAAACTTTATGCTAGTTGTCCCCATCACCAAATAACTTACCAGTTGTTGATTCATTATTTTTATGAAGGTCTTTTGCTCACGGATAAGACTATGATCGATACTGCAAGCGTCAAAGCTCTAGTTGACAAAACACCAATAGCCGCAAGGGACTTAATAGTGAATATGGCTTCCAATACACAATAATTCGGGATTCGTTCTGGCCATAGCTCTAAACATGTCAATGAAGTGAATGTGACAGTATTGGAGAAAAGATTGGACGACCTTACATCCTTGGTGCGACAACTTGCAGTTACAAAGAAAGAAGCAAAGGTATTTGGAATTTGTTCAATGTTAGGACACCCCACTTACGCATGTCCTATTTTGCAGGAAGAAAATGATGAAAAGAAGAATGTCGTAGGAGGTTTTGTTGGACCAAATCAAATAAAATATGACCCATTTTCCAACACCTACAATCCTAGTTGGCAAGATCATCCCAATTTACATTATGGGAACCCATAAGGATAGCAAAATGCAACAAATTTCCAACAATTTAGACAACCATATGTGCCTAAACAACCCCAACAGATGACATCCACTCCCGAAGGTAAGTCTTCCTTGGAAGACAGAGTTTAATCTTTGACCACTAACAGTTTGACGTTTCAGCGGGATACTCAAGCTAGTATCCAAAACCTTGAAAATCAAATGAGCCAAATAACAACCTCCGTTAATAGATTGGAGACACAAAGTTTTGGAAATTTTCCAGCCCAACTGGAAATCAATCCTAAACATAGTGCTAAAGCTATCATATTGCGGAGTAGGAAGGAATTGAAGGAACCACCACTGAAAATCTCCATGAGAGAAATTGTGGAAAAAGCAACAAAGGAGGCAATTGAACAACCAGAAAAAACGCAGACAAGTCAGAAAAATATGATTGTGTAACCCCCTTTTCCTAACCGATTGACCAAGGCAAAGAAGGAAAAGTAAGAGAAGGAAATATGGGACACTTTCAAGGGAAACTTTCAGGAAAGTCCAGGTAAATATTCCTTTACTTGATGCAATAAAATATATCCCACGTTATGCTAAATTCCTTAAGGAACTTTGCACTTCAAAATGGAAATTAAAAATTGATGAGAAAGTGAAATTATGGGAGAATGTTTCAACTATTTTGCAGAAGAAAAAGCTTCTATCTAAGTGTCAAGACGCAGGTATGTTTGCTATCTTATGTAAAATTAGTGATTTAAGAATTGAAAAAGATATGTTGGATTTGTGTGCTTCCATAAATGTTATGCCTTATGATGTTTATAAGTCTTTAAATACGGGACCTCTCAAGGAAACTAATGTATTGATTCAATTAGCGGATCGTTCAAATGCTTATCAAAAGGGTGTCTTAGAGGATATTTTAGTCCAAATAGGGGATATGCTTTTTTCAGCTGACTTTTATATTTTGCAGATAGAGAGTGATGATGTATCTTCTTTAACCCCGATTTTGTGGCCATTCTTAAAAACCACAAGAACCAAAATTGATGTTCATGATGGGTCATTGACTATGGAATGTGATGGTGAACTAATTAAATTCAATATATATAATGACATGAAAATTCTGGATGATGAACAATCTGTTGTTTCTGTGGATTTTATTGACACATGGGTGCAGGAAAATTCATTATTAAGTGGAAGAGATACACTTGAAACACTCTTGGAGATAGGAGATATATCACAGTGGTAAGCCATGAAGAACTCGTTACTGCCCAACAACGAATTGGAGGTGCTGTTTTGTAAATTGGAGAAATCCAATCAGTTGGAGAAGGGCAATGCCTGAAAAGATGAGTGGACATTAGAGTATAAAGGCGAAACGATGAAGTTCTACTCATCAGAAGTCTTGGATCATCGTGTTGAGAAGGAGTTAACTTTGAGGGAAATTGCTCCAGGCTCCTTACGAAGTCTAAGCATGCTACCTGTTAGGCTCAAGCATCTATTTGATAATGGATGATGTATATAGCCAAGGGTCAAGGTTATGACCTTAGATAAGCACTTGATGGGAGGCACCCCATTCATATCCCTTTCTTTTGAGTGTTTTTCTCTTTTATGCATATCTTTTGGGTGTTTGCTTTGAGTGTTTTACTTGTTTTCTTTGGTTGTTTTGTTTGTAGGTGTTTGAAAAGGAAGCTGCAATCTTTCACTTCAACACTACTATCTGTGTTTTCAAAGCTGCAATCATTCATTTCAAAGTTGCATATGGCGTCTTCAATCTAAAGGAGTACTTCTGTTCCCATCCCTCTTTTATGCTTTTATAGTTTTTAGACATTGAAGACAATGTAGGTCTAGGTGTAGGGGAATTGGAGGACATGTGTGTGACTATGTGGTCTTGCTTTTCTTTGATTCTCTTTTCTTTACATTTTTTCTGTTCTTTGCATGCTTGTGTTGTGTGTTGAATCATGAACCTTTTTTATATTAGTTTGGATGAGATTGAGGGTGTGCATGAAATTAAATTGGGCCATGTGATTCTAAAGTGAACCATGCTGATTAATTGCAATAACTGATCTTATTCACTTAGTCAAAGTTTAACGTTTGAGTGATTAGGTGATATGTGGAATTAAGGTGAATTCTTGAATTAAACCACCTTTGAGCGAATTTGAGCCTTAATGACATCATCTTTATGTCATTCTATTTCTTGTATTGTGTGATGCTCCTCTAATCAGGCTTGCCTTCAGAACTTGCATTGAACCAAATTGAATTTGTTTGACTACATGGTTTATGGAAATGATTAAGGCTTTCCTTGTTTTAAACCCCTTAGCTTAAATGACCAATCGAGTCAAATTTTTCCTTTGCAAACCCCTTTTGAGCCATTAAACCTTTGTTTTTGAATTAATCAGCTTACATTGAAAATCGAAAAGTCATTAGCCTTACCCTGTCACAAGTTTAATGGAGTACCAAGTAAGAATTTAATGTCTATAATTTAGGGACTTTTGTTTTGTATTGTATTTTGAGATATTTTTAGAGGTACTTCTACTCATGTTTTGTTGATACATGCTACTATTGTTGTTTTATGCAAAAACACAAGAGGAAGAAAAAAAGACAAAAGAAAAAGAAAAAAGAAAATTATAAATAAAGTATAATAGTATTAGTCAGTAATGAGTAGTTGTAGTCCATTGCATTCACATGTTTATCTCAGAATTTATAGTTGGTTATCCCTCTTACTTAGTACTTTGTGAACGCTTGTGGTTAAACCTTTACCATTTTTACCTTACCCTTGAACCCAGCCCCATTACAACCTAGAATAAAGTCCTTCTGATCTATGACCTCATGTAATTCGAACAAATGATAACTGGTAAATTTGCAAGCGTATGGTAGTCTGTTAGAGGCAGATTTGAGGGAAACACTTTAACCTTAAATACTTGAGCCTACAGAGAGAAATCTGTTAGAAGAATTCACCTTAGTTTCATAATTGCCTTTCAACAAAGAATGTTTAATTTGAATTTGTTTATTTGTATTAGTAAAAAGTGATTATCATGTGTGTTTCAACCTAAGTCTTTGCTAGCTCAACTTTAGTATGTACTTAATCTTATGAAGGAAGAATGGATAAAGTGTAGTGGTTTGGCATATTTGCTCGAGCGCGAGCAAATGTTTGGTGTGGGAGAATTTGTTAAGTTATCAATTTTGTACTAATTTTGGGATAAATTTCCTTAATGTGTTAAAATTATTGTGCGAAATTGATGGACTTGTTTCTAAATTGTTCTCAGGTGGTTTTTAACACATGGAAGATAAAATTGGACCAAAAAGATGGAATTAAAAGGAAGACAAGTCGAATTCTCAGCTGACAGAAAAATTAGATGACTAAGCGTGGGCACATATAAGGGAAAGGATTTTCTGCGAATCTGATTTTAAATCAGATCTGATACATTCAAGATTTTTTATGATTTTGAAATTCAAATGTTACCTTATTGATGGGGATTTACAACCTGAAGATCTGGGAGAGATATCTGTTGAAGATCATGATAAGATGAAGGAGAAGAAAATAAAAAATATATAAAAGACCCACTGTTCACGTATACTGTTCATGTAGAGAGAGGAGAGTTGTTGTTTTTCATTTTTCTGCAAATTGTTTCTTTCGGTTTTTCTTGCTTTTAAACTAGAAATTTCGTATTTTTCATAAAGGACTAGGGATGGAGACCTTATCTAGTATTATTGCTTTATTTGCTTTTACTTTTGCTATAAATAGCTAAACTTTTTCTTTTGGTTAAAAGTAACCTTGTTATCATCTGGTATAGTGAGATTCTAAATAAAGTTTCTTTCATTGAAGAATATTAAGTGTCTTCCGATTTATTTTACATGATTAAATTGATTGATTTCTAGGGTGCGTAACTAGGAGTTAATTTGTTTAATTTATAGCTAGATTGGTAGGATATGACGTTCAGTCTTGCTAATCAAAAGTAGCAATTTAGATTGCCATCTTTACGTTAGAGTTGGAAATTCTAAGAAGATGCTTAACTAGATTAAATGCATGTCGTACATATGTTGTCTTGTTCAGTGGTTTCTTAGTTCTTAATGCTATTAATCAATTAAACTTAAGATCGTATCTAACTTGTTGACTAATAAGAATGTTTAGAATACATGTTTCTACTCATTTAATCTTAATAGAAAATAACCCCCCATGATTGTTTGTTAATGAATTAAGTTTTATATCGAGAATCCATATCAGTTCGATAACGTCGCTGACCCGAAACTAAGGTTTGTTCACTGAATTTCCATATTTGAATTTCTATTATTTTTTAATTTCAGCCAATTTAATTTCTTTCAAATTACGTTAATTTAATTTTAACCATTTTAATTTATTTTAAATTACATTAAACCAAAATCCCCCCATTTCATTTCAGCTCGTTTAACATTTTTCGTTAAAGTTCCTTGTGGAAACGATCTCAACTCTTCACTAACTACATTTTTATTGCTAGAGTTGGAATTAATTTGGTTGCAGGCGACAACATTACCAATAACTCCCAATATAATTAACCAAATTGTATGAAATTTATTCCATTAAAAACTTAAGAAATAAAGGAATGAAATAAATGGATAAGATTATAGGCCAATGTGGAAATTAAAGGAAGAATAAGGACCAATATGCAATTTTCCTAAAGTCAACTCATGAACCAATAAGATTAAAGCATGTATGTCCAATAGAATTGTAACACATGTTCTAATATAATTTTGACACATTATCCAATAGAATTGTAACATATGGTCCAACGGGATTGTAACATATGGTCCAATAGGATTATGACGTATGGTCCAATGGGATTAAAACATGTGTCTAAAACTAGAAAATTCATGAACAAGCATATGGAGGGGGGAGATGGACGGCACTTTGATGACTTAACTTTAGATTTTTCTCCTCTCCATTTCACTTTCTTCATCCCATCATTTTTCACTTGGTGATTCAAGCAAAGCCAAAGAGAAAGGGAAGGAAAAACATTAGAAAAACTACTTTGCCAATTTTAAGGTTTGGGACTTCACTTAGTTAATTTCTGTATTTATGTATTTGAATATGTAAAAATATTCATTTGGATATGAAGTCATTTCTGGGATGATGCTTTGGTGTTATTTTGGTGTTATCTTGCATAAATTTGGTTGAATATGACAAGATATTATCGTGTAGTGGAATATTGAACCAATCGCATTGTTTGAGTCACAACTCAGCCTATAGACTTCCGAATTGTGTGATTTTAGTTGCATATGCAACTTAAGACATAGAGCTAAATATCTCTATAAGGAACTCTGACTTAATTCTGGCTTTGTGACCTTGGATATTGAGATTGAAAATGGTGGCTTGATGCTACCCCCATTTTGGAGCAGCTTACGATATTTGGTCTATATCTCATGAGTTAGGAGTCCAAATGACCTGATTATTAGTTCTATAGAAATGAGAGACACAAAGGGACATATGTATAGAAGACCTAGAAACCTAGCTATAACGTTTTTTTATATGAATATTAAGGAACAAGTAATGGTGTGAATAGAGAAAGTATATGTCATAACCGTGACATTGTTTTTGTTTTCGATTTCTACCGCATCTTATCTAAACCTTTATGAATGTGTATGAAAATTTTCAAACACCTAGAAATAAATGAAATAGGACTTACCATATGTGAATTGGGTGACAGAAAATTGGAATATAATATTGAACATAATGCATACTAAAGAAAATTGACATGTATATAAATGATTGATATGTATATTCATTACTCATATGTGTATAGTATGATTATACAAATGTGATTTTAATGCCCTTCTAGTGGTGGTAGGCCATGAATGAATGGAAATATAGATTTTATGACTTGAAATGTATATCATATGATTTGTTAATATATGAATTGTGAAATTTGCAAATGGTTAA
>JAOTJB010000208.1:28206170-28216614 GCA_027123815.1 Erythroxylum minutifolium
ATTAAACCACGTAATTAGGTGTTGAGCCGAAAATTTCTACAGCTCTTTCTCTCATTCTCTCATTGCTTCGCCGAAAGTGCCATTACCAAAACACTCTTCTTGATCATCCATCACCGAACATCAAGTTGTTCATTTTGTGTATTTGGTCCACTCATAACTACTAGAAAATTTGTTGAATCAAGTAAGGTGTGTTCTGAGTTTTATAGGTGGTGTAAATGATTGTTTGATAATGGCTTAAGGTTTGTAAATGAATGCATGCATGATATAGGTTCTGTTTAGGATTGTTCTTAAGCATAACAAAAAAAGATGTAACAGATGAATGAAAATGCAAGAGTTCATGAAAGCTGATGTATGAATATATATGCTCTGTTTTTTGATATGCGGGAATATGTGTGGGTGTTTTTGAGATGATCTAAAGTGAGTGTAAAGATAAGGAAAATGAATTAGGTGATGTCCCGATATAGAAATGATAAAATGATAAGTTTTTGATGAAATGAAATTGTAGAAGGTGGAAAAATGCATCAGATGAATGTAAGATAGAGAAAAATGTAGAAACTAGAATTTGCCTGAATAGTAATATGTGGTTTTTGAATGATTATGTTTGAATTTTGGATTTTGGTTTGTTGTGTGTTGTTGAGCTAAAGGGGAGTAAGAAAGTTGGTTTATGCAATGGATGTATTAGTTATGAAGTGTAAAAGTGGAATCTGGAAATAAATGGAAGAAGAAAACTAGGTTTCGGTGTTTTAGAGATAGAAGTGAAGAGGAGTTGCACCAAAGGTTTACTGTAGAGAGAGAGACTGTTTTGAACATCTTGCACTCATTTTGTTATAACTTTGTTTCCCGACCTCCAAATGACTTGAAAATTGAACCAATACACTCCTAAGACATTGATTTTCCTCTCCATGAAAAGCTAGAGCCATCTGAACTGATTTGGAAAAGGATTGATTGAATCAAAGTTAGGGAATGTGCTGGAACGTTATGAACTGGAGAATTTTCATTGAACATGCTTCAGTATTTTGATTATATCTTGATCTGTAGATTTCCAAATGAGTTGATTCAAATTAAACTTAAGATTATTTCTACAACTTTCTTGAAGAATTAGAATTTTAATTGTCTCTAAGACTTTCAAAATTGGCATGAAATTGAATCTTGGCTTAGGCTGTAGCACTACCAGGGATAGAAATCATATCCTGTAGTTATTGAATAAACTGTATTGATGTAGGCTAAACTAGACTAAGATGTCTTCACTAAAGTTGTAGGTTGTTCTCCTAGCTTTAAATTAGTATAAAGTTTGTAATTTTTTGATCTTGGAATTGAGAGATATGAGTTGTACAACTTGACTGCATGATCATGCTCTAAACAAAATTTCAAATGTACATAGTCTGTGGTATTTTGAGCATAACTCATAGAATAATAAACCAAATTGTATGATCCTGGTATCATTAGAAACTTAAGATATAGAGAAACAATCGTCTAGAGGAAAGTATTACAGAAATAAATCATTTTCTTGATCTTATTGCTTAGGCAAAGTTGACTCGAATGAGCTGCTTTCAGCAAAAGTTGGAATAGTGATTTAATGTGTGAATTTTGGCATAATTGGATTACAATTGATATGTTCATCAATTTGTTACAAAAATATACCGGAGAATTTTTTATTGCACATGCATGATGCATGATACCTTTCGATATATATGCGTTTACCTAGTTACATAAGTAATACAGGAATGTGAAATTGTTTTAATGTATATAAGAGAGCAAGTAGCGCGACCACTTCCGGATATCTCCAGAACGTCAAGTTGATAGGCTTAAGGGAGCAATTGTGAGTAACCTACGACGGTCTCATTTTAATTTGATCTGATCATTATTGAATTGAATCTAATATTTGATGAATATGTATTAATTGTGTACTGAATTTTGGACAATACTTGTCTGAGGCGTTTGATGTATGTGAATATTATTGGAAGTGCTACTTGTATGTGAATGAGACTGTCTAAATAATTCTCAACTAAAAGTGACTGAATGTTATGACTGATTTTATTAACTGAGATAATGTGAGTGAAAGTGATTGATTGTATTTGAATGATTTGTGGCACGCCAATACATGTAATATAAAGGCCGTTGTGACTGGTGATACTAGTGACTGAGACTGCTACTGAAAAGAGCTTAAAGCTCAAACATATAGAGCCTAAGGCTCATTGTGATCAATGACCCCGGTGATATGGAATACTGAAAAAGCACATAGTCAGATCAATGTAAAAACGAATGTGAATCTCATACATATAGCATTCACATATGATTTGAATTCATTGAATGATTTGTAAAGCTGTAAGAATGTTATACATTTGCATACTTGGTATTAAACCAATGACTGTGTTTTATTCAATTGTAATGAAGTGATAGTTTGTTTAATTGTTTGTCTGAAATTATAATTTGTTTGTGATATGACTTGGTGCTAATCAAGTTGAAATGTACTGTGTGACACTATGTTTCTAATTGATTGTGTTTTATAATATGAGTGAACCATCAAGGATGGTTACTCTACTGAGTTTACAAAACTCATCAAAATTGCATCGTTGTTAATTTCAGGATTGAGGGTGAGACGACCTAGCTCCTTAGACTCCATAGAAGCTTATGTTGTGTAACTTTGACGATCAGATATGGCTCAAAGGTCAGTGAACTGGGAATTGAAGACATAATTTGTTAATAACTTTTATGCATTCCTCATGTTTGCAGCAAACTGTGTAAACTGAGTTATTTATGCTCATAAGATGATGTTGTATAATTATAGATGATGTTGAACTTAAAGCTACAATGTATATCATGGTATGATATAAAATGAGGAAATTTTGGATGTTAGCAAATGTGTGATTTGTGATTGTAATTATGATGCCATGTTATAAAGTAAAGGTGAGATAGTTAACACGTCATTTTTTTCATGCATGTGCAAGCGTGATCGAAGAGCGCACATGCATGTGCCAGATGGGAGTGGGATGTTATAGTTGGTGGTATCAGAGCATGATTGGCATCCATAGGGATATGTAGTAATGTTAAGTATAAAATATTACGAAAACTTCGGATGATAATTGAAGTTATTGTGTTTTATAGGTTATCGGACGTAGGTGATCAAATGGAACACTCAGCTGACCTAAGATCGGAAAGAGCCAGTAGAGAGTCATCAGTATCTACTTGAGAGACTGCCTCCAAGGATTTCTGAGAGAAGGGAAAAAAGGTATGATAAACTACGAAAGCAGGGTGCTGTGGACTTCTACATAAGCACAGACCCTATAGAGGCTAAGGGATGGTTAGAAAGAATTGAGAGGGTCCTTAATCAGATAGACTGTGAGTCGGATGAGAGGCTCAACTATGCTATATCTCTACTGCAAGGCCCATCTTACCAGTGATGGAAAACTGTTCCCGACAGTACCATCAGGCCTTGTAATTTGAGATGGGAAGACTTCCTGAGTATCTTCAACGAAAACTATATGCCCAAGATCTAAATGGATAGAAAGAAGAAAGAATTTATGGATTTGAAACAGGGCAATATGACTGTAGCAGAGTATAAAGTGAAATTTAATGAACTGATGTGTTATGCCACTGTCTTGGTTCCTACTGAGGAAGACAAGTGCAGGAGGTTTAAAGACGACCTAAATATGGACATTCGGATGAGGTTAATTATTTCTAGTTTGGGTAATTTTACAAAATTACGAGCTGCCTCGATTCGTATTGAGCAGTTGTTGAAAGATAGTCAGACTGAGCACAGATCAGAGTCAAGAAAGAAGAGGCCCAATGATTCTTAGGGAGATTTCGGTAGAAGATATAGTAAGCGTAAGAACAGAGCTTTCAGGCCACCGACTGGATCTAGACAGTCAGATTCAGACAGAGAGGTAGTTTTGTACAGTCTGGGAATAACAAAGGTAAAGTATCGGGTCAGTTGCCAGCTTGTGAATATTATGGGAATAAGCACAGTGGTGAATGCTGGAGGTTGACAGGAGCCTGTCTTCAGTGCGGCTCACTTGATCATCGGATCAATGATTGTTCTGTGATGTCTGGAGCACAGTATGGGGGGAGAGGAAGTACGGCAACAAAACCCACTGTTCAGCAGAGCCAAGCCAATGGGATTGGACAGAGAGGCCGTGGTAGAGGCAAGATGAGTTCTGGGAATATACTGGGAGGACTAAGGTACGGAGCAATCAACCGCATTCTCAGGCCAGAGTATATACCATGACGAGGCAAGAGGCTCAAGAGTCTCCAAATGTCGTTGTAGCTATGTTATCACTATTTACCTTTGAGGTTTATGCATTGCTAGATCCTGGATCTACACATTCATTTATCACATCGCATATGAAATCTAGATTGCATTGTGATAGAGTGTTATTGAGAAGTGGATTAGAGGTGAGTGCACCGATAGGTAGTACCACCATCATTGGGGAGGTCTGCAAGAAGTGTTTGATTCAAATTGATCAAACAAAGTTAAAAGCAGACTTGATTGTGTTACAGTTAAAGGAGATCGATATTATTCTAGGCATGGATTGGCTTACTACTTATAGGGCTATCATGAACTGCTATACGAAGGAAGTAATTTTAGAGTCTCCTAATCATTCGAGAGCAGTGTTTAGAGGTATTAGCCAAGCATTGCCAACCAGACTGATCTCATTTGTGAGTGCTTTGAAGTTAATGTATAGTGGATGTGAGGCTTATTTGGCCCAAGTGATTGATACTCGAATTAAGTAGAGTGTATATGATATTCTTATAGTTAAAGAATTTTTAGATATGTTTTCCACTGAATTACCTAGTTTGCCTCCAGATCGGGAAATGGAGTTCATGATTGACTTAGTTCTAGGTGTTGCTCTTATATCCATTCCTCTATATAGGATGACACCTGTGGAACTAAAGGAGTTAAAGATTCATTTGCAGGAACTGCTTAAGAAGGGATTCATTAGACCCAGTGTTTCACCCTGGGGAGCTCCAGTGTTATTTGTAAAGAAGAAAGATGGCACTTTGAGGTTGTGCATTGATTATAGGCAACTCAATCAGGTTACAGTGAAGAACAAATACTTGTTGCCAAAAATTGATGACTTATTTGATCAATTGTAGGGAGCTTAAGTGTTCACTAAGCTCGATTTAAGGTCTGAGTATTATCAACGAAAGATAGCAGAGGCTGATGTACCAAAGAGTGCTTTTAGGAGTAAGCATGGGCATTTCGAGTTCTTAGTAATGTCATTTGGGTTGACTAATACCCTAGCTGCATTTATGGCATTGATGAATAAGGTGTTTCAGCCCTACCTGGATCTGTTTATAATTGTATTAATTGAAGATATTTTGGTATATTCTAAAAGTAGTGAAGAACATGTTGAGCATTTGAGAATGATTTTGCATATTATAAGAGAAAAATAATTATATTTTAAATTCAGTAAATGTCAATTTTGACTGAATCAAGTGATATGTTTGGGTCGCATAGTAACGGGACATGGTATTCAGGTGGATCCAATCAAGATAGAGGCAATAATGAGATCGGAAACTCCGAAGAATGTATCGGAGATCTGGAGTTTCTGCGGATTGGCTGGATATTACTGGAGGTTTATCGAGGGATTCTCTTTGATTTCGACCCATCTGACTAAACTTCTGAGGAAGAATGTGGCATTCAGATGGAATGACGAGTGTCAAAGAAGCTTTGAGGAGTCGAAATATCAGTTGACTACAGCATTGGTGTTGACTATTCCATCTGGACCTGGTGGATATGTAGTATATAGTGATGTGTCACATCAAAAACTGGGGTGTGTATTGATGCAGAATGGCAAGGTGATAGCCTATGCATTGAGACAATTAAGGTCTCATGAGATGAATTATCTGGTACATGATTTAGAGGTTACAGCAGTAGTCTTTGCTCTAAAGATTTGGAGACATTATTTATATAATGAGACATTTCAAATATACATTTATCGTAAGAGTTTGAGATACCTGCTGAGTCAAAAAGAGCTAAACATGAGACAGAGGAGATGGATTGAGTTATTAAAAGATTATGACTGCACGATTGAGTATCATTCGGGGAAAGCAAATATTGTGGCTGATGCACTAAGTAGAAAGTCACATAGTAATGTAGCTCAAATTTAGATATTGAGGTTACCAAGCATGATTCAATTAAGAGCTTTAAATGTGGAGTTGAATCTTGAGCATAATGAAGCATTAAAAGCCACATTAAAACTGAGACCAATGTTGCATGACAGAATTAGAAGAGTTTAGAGTGATAACCTTAAGATGAAGAAACTGATTGAGAAAGTTAAGAGGAATTCAGATTCTAACTTTGAATTGAGAGATGAAACATTATGGCTAAAGCAGAGACTATGTATGCCTAATGTCGATGATCTAAAGAAGAAAATCCTAGAGGAAGCTCATATGGCTACTTATACTATGCATTCTGGCATGACCAAGATGTATAATACATTGAAGCAATATTTTTGGTGGCCAGGGATGAAGAAACAAATAGCTGATTATATAGCTAAGTGTTTAATTTGCTAGCAGATTAAACCTGAGCATCAGGCTCCAGTTAGAAAGCTTCATTCGTTGCCTATTCCAGAGTGGAAATGAGAATGAATCATTATGGATTTTATTATAAGATTGCCTAAGACTCCGAAGTAAAATGATATGATATGGGTTGTGGTGGACAGATTAACTAAGTCATCCCACTTCATGCCAATACAGAAGAACAATACACTAGACCAGTTGGCCCGGAGGTATATGACTGAGATTATGAGACTACATGGTAATCATGTGTCCATTGTATTGGACAAGGATCCCAGATTCACTTCGAGATTTCGGAAGAGCTTGCAGTTAGCTATAGGCACAAAGTTGAATTTTAGTACTGTATTCCATCCTCAGACAAATGGACAGAGTAAGAGAACTGTCAAAACTATTGAGTATATGCTTCAAGCTTGTGTATTGGAGTTTCAAGGATCTTGGGATCAGTATATTGCATTGATTGAATTTGTTTACAATAACCACTACCACAGTAGTATCGAAATGGCACCTTATAAGGCATTATACTGCAAAAAATGTCGATCACCTATATATTAGGATGGAGAAGGTTTAAGAATGATAGAAGGCCTTGAATTGATCCAAGATACTGTAGATAAGGTGAAACTGATCCAGAGTTGAATCAAAGCGGCTCAAGATAGAAAGAAAAGTTTTGTGGATCAGCATCATCGGGATATGGAGTATAGTGTCGGGGACAAAGTATTTTTGAGAGTTTCGCCTTGGTGAGGCATTAGTCCTTATGAAATTCTTGAGAGAATTGGACCTTTGGTATATCGATTAGCCTTACCTACTGAGTTGTCTTAGATATATGACGTATTCCATATAGGTAAGCTTAGGAAATATAGGTCTGATCCAACACATGTGTTACTAGCTCAGGATATTGAAGTCACTAGTAACCTAAGTTATATTGAGAAGCCAGTTCAGATAGTTGGGTATCAAATAAAACGATTGAGGAATCAAAAAATTCTAATGGTAAAAGTCATTTGGCACAATCATTCGAGTAAAGAAGCAACGTTGGAAACTGAGTAGTTTATGAAAAAGCAATATCCCCACCTGTTTCCTCAATCAGGTAAGAATTTCGAGAAAAAAATTTCTTAAGGAGGGGAGAATTGTAACATCTCATGTTTGGGGCTAGACTCCAAAATAGTAAATTGAGTGTACTGTGAGAAATTATAAGTAAATTACATGCTCATGCATCATTGTATATTCACACACATGTGAATATATATTTTTAATACATTAAAATAATTGTACATGCATTCATTGATATTTTTCAGGTATAATTGATTTATAAATGCGATTAAAATGTAATTATGGATTATTTGTGTTAAAAATTGATTTGGTGATAACAATTATTATTTCAAAACTTTTGGTGAATTTTAGGAAATTTTCGAAATTTTGGGGTATTTTAGACTAGGAAAAAATGTATTGAAATAACGGACCAATTATATTATGACATGTGGCATCTTTAAATGTTTGGCAAATAGCACACATGCATGGATGACATTTGTCAATGAGATTTTAACCCACGTATTTAGGTGTTGAGTCAAAAATTTCTGCAACTCTTTCTCTCATTCTCTCCTTGCTTCACCAAAAGTGCCTATCACCAAAACACTCTTCTTGATCATCCATCACTAAGCATCAAGTTGTTCATTTTGTGTATTTGGTCCACTCATAATTACTAAAAAATTTGCTGAATCAAGTAAGTTGTGTTCTGAGTTTTATGGGTACCGTAAATGATTGTTTGATAATGGTTTAAGGTTTGTAAATGAATGCATGCATGATATAGGTTCTGTTTAGGAATGTTCTTAAGCATTAAAAAAAATAAACAACACAGCAGTGAGAGAAAGGTAGAAATGGTGATAGCCATGGATGATAATCTATTTTTGGTGTTTGTAATCATTTGAGTTTAACTGAAATAATATCAAAAAAATGTGATATAGAGTTGTATGGCTATAGGTTTTTTTTTGGATTTTGGATTCTGATTGATTATAAAAAAACAATTGCAGCAGTGAGAGAAAAGTTGCAGCAGTGAGAAAAAGTAGAAAATGGTGATGTTCGTAAATGAGTTTTGTTTTTGATGTTTGAATTTAATCTTAAATCTTGAGTTGTTTTTAGAGTAAGTTGACTTGGAAAGGGAGTAGAAATATAGAGAATGTAAGCTAGAGATGGTGTACAGAAATAATGGATTAAGTAGAAGAGAGGAAGAAGAAGGTGATGGTTTATGTGAATAGTTTTGGTTTTTGAAGTCTAAATATGAACTAGAGTATTTCTAGTAAACAACTTTGATTCTTTTGGCTATAACTTTTCATCCGACCTCCAAATGACTTGAAAATTAAACCAATACACTTCTAAGACATTGTTTTTCCTCTCCATAAAAAAAAGAGCCATATGAATTGATTTGAGAAAGATTGATTGGATGAAAGTGAGGAAATGTGCTAGAATGTTATGAACTAGAGAATTTTCATTGAACATGCTTCGGTATTTTGATTATATTTTGACCTGTAGATTTCTAAATGAGCTGATTATTAATTCAGATTAAACTTGAGACATATTTATACAACTTTCTTGAAGAAGTATAATTTTAATTCTGTTTCTAAGACTTTTAAAATTGGCATGAAATTGAGTTTTGGTTTAGACTGTAGCACTATCAGGGACAGAAATTATGTCCTATTGTTATTGAATAAACTGTATTTATATAGGCCAAATTAGACTAAGATGTCTTCACCAAATTGTAGCTTATTATCTTAGCTTTAAATTGGTATAAAGTTTGTAAATTGTGGATATTGGAATTGAGAGATATGGGTTGTACAACTTGACTGCATGATCATGCTTTAGCCAAAATTTCAAATGTACACAGTCTGTGATATTTTGAGCATAACTCATAGAATAATGAACCAAATTGTATGATATTAATATCATTAGAAACTTAAGACATAGAGGAACAATTTCTAGAAGAAAGTGTTATATAAATACATAATTTTCTTGATCTTATTGCTTATGCAAAGTTGACCCGAATAAGGTACTTTCAACAAAAGTTGGAATAATGATTTAGTGTGTGAATTTTGACGTAATTGCATTACAATTGATATGTACATCAATTTGTTACAGAAATATACCGGATAATTTTTTATTGCACATACATGATACATGATACCTTTCGATATATGTGTGTTTACCTAGTTACATAAGCAGAACAGTAATGTGAAATTGTTTTAATGTATATAGGAGAGCAAGTAGCGTGACCACTTCCGAATATCACCGGAACGTCAAGGCAATAAGCTTAAGGGAGCAATTGTGAGTAACCTAAGATGGTCTCACTTTAATTTAATCTGATAATTACTGAATTGAATTTGATATATGATGAATATGTACTGATTATGTACTGAATTCCTGACAATACTTGTCTGAGGTGTTTTATACATGTGAATATTATTGGAAGTGCTACTTGTGTGTGAATGAGACTGCCTAAATGATTCTCAACTAAAAGTGACTGCATGTTATGATTGATTGTATTGATTGAGATAATGTGAATGAAAGTGATTGATTGTATTTGAATGATTTATGGCATGCATTTCATTTCAATACATGTAATATAAAGGTAGTTATGACTGGTAATGCTACTGACTAAGACTGCTACTAAAAAGAGCTTAAAGCTCAAACATATAGAGCCTAAGGCTCACTGTGATCAATGAACCCGGTGATACGGGATACTGAAAAAGCACACAGTCATAACATTGTAAAAAAAACAAATGTGAGTATCATACATATTCACATATGATCATATAGTATCCATATATGATTTGAATTCATTGAATGAATTGTAAAGCTGTAAGAATGTTATATGTTTGCATACATGGTATTAAACTAATGATTGTGTTTTATTCAAGTGTAATGAAGTGATAGTTTGATT
>JAOTJB010000208.1:28225221-28245941 GCA_027123815.1 Erythroxylum minutifolium
ATTGAGATTTTGATTTTTTTAAAAAAAATTTAATAAATCAACATTTAAAAAATTAAAAATAAATAAAACAAGGCCCAAAGGCTGAAGCCAGGAGTGTCTCCTGGACGCTACTGTTCATCGTCTTCTCCGTTTTTTTTAATAAACCAGAATAACAATTATTCTGCTAGATTAACCTTCAGACCATCTCAAGGCAATATACTCTATTAGTATAAATATAACATACTTATAAATATAGATAATACTCTAGAGAGATAAATCTCTCTAGAGAGAGAAACCACCACCACCTTTGGTGGTGGTGGTCCTCTAACCACCGGTGGCTATTACTGCCTCCGGTGATTCTGTACGTCATCAAGCATCAAGCACAATTAACTTCATTAATCTAACATCCAACAATATTAAAAGAAGCATAAAACTCAAGTATCTGATACGTTTAAAGGCAATAAATAAAACAGATAACATACAAGCATAAAAGCCACCTGATACATAAATGCTAGAGTAAATGATCAAAAATGCTGGAATAAATAAACAGAACACCATTTCTGTATTACAACCGTTTGCTCGTAGTAAATCAAGAGCTAAGCATACGTTATGCAAAGCTATGGATACAAGAATAAATGAAGAAAATCTGAAACGAATTTCAATTATGCAATTGAAGAGTTAACAGTAACGCTTGCATGCATCGTTTGACTTTGTTAACGTATGTAACTCTTCGTATGGTTTCAAAAAACACTTCACGCAAGAGAACAACATGCGAAACAAAGATCAAAAATAAAATCCTTTCCAGAAACTCTTTCAAGATTTCCAGAACCGCATGCAACCTTTCCAGATTTCCAGGAAACTGGAACAGTTCCAGAGACCTATAAAACGCATACAAACGTTTTACATCTTTTTCCTGACATTGTTAACACAAGAATTAACAACAAATTACTTACATACAAAACATGTCCTACTTATATCCGGAAACACTTTCGGATGAGCACGAAGAACATAAAATTGTCTGAAAAAAATTTAATCAAGTAGAACATGCACGAAACATTAGTGCAATTATCATATACATCAACACATGCAGAATCATGCAGTACACGTTAATCACAACCGGAAGAACAAAATTTTTCTGAAAACATTTTTCAGGTTTTTCGAATCAATATACAACTTTTGCATATTAAAACCAAATCAAAACTTATTCAATCTTATGTATCAAAAATAAAACTGTTAAAGGCGGCTCTGATACCACTGTTGGGAAAAATACGCAAGATCGAATCTAAGCGCAGCGGAAATAATTTCAAAATTTTTTCACAGAATCATCTTTAACAGAATTAAATTGAAACATAAAACAAGAAATATTTGTAACATAGAGTTTATCTCATCATTCATATCATCTATTCAAAAATAGGATAGAAGACTAAAGGTGTCTTCCTTGTAGGCAGTTTTGGTTCTGAGGTGTCCTCAATGTAATACTCGTGTTCTTACAAGTATACAATGTAGTCGTAAGAAATTATTGGCCAATGAATCCTTTTTGCCTCCACCAAAGAATATCAATAACAATAAGCCTTTCAAGAAACAAAATACAAACAAGAAGGGGAATGGGCAAATAATGGCTTTAGCTTCCAGTGTTCTCAAGAATGAGCGGTTCAAAAGAAAATGCAATTATTGCCAAAAGTTTGAGTACAAAAAGGGAAATTGTAGGAAGCTTAAGCCTAGATTATAAAAGAAAGGTAATCTTTTGATGCAAGTTTGTTTAGATCCCAATACTGTTGATGTACCTTCTAATACTTGGTGGTTAGACGTTAGTGCTATAATTATTGTTACAAATTCCTTGTAGGAGATGACAAACAAAAAGAAATGAAATAGTGTGAAGCAATATGTATATATAGGTGACATTACAAGAACCAAAGTTAAACTTCTGGGACAATCAAATTATAGCTTATCATAGGATCTTTTTTGGAGTTACATGAACTCGACTAAAGGAATTTAATTTAGTATCTAACTTTCACAAGACTAGTTATAGTTTTTTTTAAGATTGGAAAGAAAACTTTATATCGTGACTCTATCTTGATTGAAAATAGAATTTTATGCTGTAACCTTTACAAGATTAATTTAGTGTTTGTGTCTCTTCTTACTTCTTTGAATAATGTTTCTATCACAAAAAAATCAAAGTTGAATGACAAACCTTCCATTTTGTAGCACAAGCACTTATACCATATTTCTAGATAAAGAATGAAATGAATAATAAATTATGAAATCCCATAGGATCTTGACTTTTTGTACTTTGACACTTGCATTAACTAAATAAAGGGAAATGATTATCAAGATTAGAAACACTAAAGTTGATAACTTTAAAAAACTACTTGAGTTAACCTATATGAATATTTTTAAGTCTTTTACTCCTCTAGCTATGCCTGGCCACAAGTTCTTTATCACTTTGATGGATGATTTTTTCTGTTGTGGTTTTGTTGATCTCCTTTATGAGAAATCAGATTCTTTGGAAGCCTTTAAAGCCTTAAAAGTAAAAGAGGAACATTAACAAGGAAAAAAATCGAAGTGGTTCCTTCTAACAAACGTGGTGAGTCTTATGGTAGATATAATAAGACGAGATGCAATCCTAGACCTTTTGCAAGGCACCTACATGAGTGTGACGTTGACATCCAATACACAATGTTCAACACAATTCACTAAAATGAAGTTGTGGAAAGAAGAAATCGCACATTTCTTGATGTAGGGCAACATATGTTAACGAACTCTTCCTTGCCAAAGTTTTTATGCAATGATACTTTGAGAACTGTAATTTATATTTTGAATTAAGTGCCAAGTAAGTCTATTCACAAGACCGTTTATGAGTTGTGGTCACTCACTTTGCATCACTTTCATGTTTGGAGTTATAAAATAGAAGTGAGACCATAGAATCTACAATCTAAGAAATTTGGTTCAAAATCTTCAGTGGCTATTGCATTGGTTATTATGAGATTAAAAGGCTTTATATTCTACTATCCATTACAGACCACTATGTTAATGAATTAAATTGAACTATCTATTTTGAACATGACAATAGTACAAGCCAAGGACCTAGAAAATCGTGATAAAAAATATCCAATCATTGTCTATTTATCTATCATTTCTGCTCCAACAACTAGCCTTATAGTTTACTTGAACCCAGAAGTCATTCAAGATGAACGCATTGAGCAAGTAGTATAAGAAGCTCCAAATGTATTCATAGAAGATGTATTTTCATGGAGATCAAAAAGGTTCGTAGATGAGCAATCTTTGGTAATTATATTGTATACTTGTAAGAGCTTAAATATGATATTGATAACACCTCAAATCCAACTATAAATATGGAAGTCATCTCTAGTCCTAAAATCCAATTCTTTTGAATGAATGATATAAATGATAAGATGAATTGTGTGCAACAAAATGAAGTGTGGAGCTTAGTACAATTATTAAAAAGTTGTAGGTCTATTGGATGCAAATTGATATTTAAGACCAAGTGACTTGCCAAAGGTTAGGTTAAGAGGTATAAAGCAATACTAGTAGCTAACAACTATAGCCAACAAAAAGTGACATCTACTGTTTCAACTAAGGACTCTTTATGAATCATTATGGCAATTGTTGCTCATTTTGACCTAAAGTTTAATCAAATGGATGTAAGAACTATAGGTTGAAACAACATGATTTGTAAACAAACTATAGTTTTAAGGTAGTTGGGAAAAAAATGAACTGTAAGCTCGAAAAGTCAATCTACATGTTGAAGAAAACTTCAAGGCTATAATATCTCAAGTTTGAAGAAATTGTCACCGCTAACAACTTGAAGGAAAACATTATTGATCATTGTATATATATGATAACCAGTAGGAGCAAGAACATATTTTTGGTTTATATGTCCATGATACCTTACTCGTTCTTAATGACATTGATCTGTTAATTGAGACAAAAATAACTATTGTTTGGTAATTTCAACATGAAGGATCTCGATAAAGCATCGTATCTTTTGGGTATACAGATTATCCATTATAGGGGTAATGGTGTTATCAGATTATCTTAAAGTACCTACATTAATCGTATCTTCAAGATGTTTAATATGTAGTATTGTTCTTCTGTAACGACACTAGTTGTGGAGGGTGACAAGTTTTCTAAGGCCTAATGTACTCAAAATAATATTGAGAGAGATCAAATGAAAATAGTCCCTTATATGATGTATGCTTAATTTTAATTTGTCTTGATATTGTCTTTATGGCTGGTGTGATTGATAGATTCTTAAGCTATCTTGGACAAAGCAATTAGAAAGCAACTAAGAAAGTCTTAAGGTATTTTCAAGATATCAAAGATCTTATGTTAACATATCGACATACTGACAATCTTAAAGTAGTTGATTTTAGTGACTCTCATTATGTAGGTTGAGTAAATGATAAGAAATTCACTCCCCGATACATCTTTACAATGCCAGGAATTGTTTTGTAGAAAAAAGTCAAATAGACACTTGCAACTTCTTTGGCAATGGATGTAAAGGATATAGCGTGTTATGAGGCTACTTGTAACTCAACACGGCTGTGGAATTTCATTTTAGCATTAAGAGTTATGTACTCCATTTTGAGATCATTGAAATTATATTATGACAATTCTACAATTTTATCATTTTTTTAAAAAACCACTAAGAGCACTTCTTGCTCTAAGCATAATAACATTAAGTTCTACTTTGTCAAAGAGAAAATTACAATCTCTCATTATTATCGAACACACACTTTCGAGCAATATATTAACAAACCAACTAATTCAGAGCTTATTTATTTGTGTTTTTCAAGAACATGCCTCCCGTATAGGAATGTTAGGAGCCTGTTTTGTTTCGATAGGGGTTTCCATTCTATGTATGTTTATGAGGATTTCTAGAATTTTGTACAATACATACATAATATAGATGTTTGTGACTATTTATGACATTTTGTAACACTATATTCCTAATGAGTGACAAATTGATTATATTTATTCGATTGAATCCATATTTATATTGCTATGCTTCTAGATTAGTAGTACCTAATTATGTATGATCTATACATCTCATCAGAGTGTTGGTTGTGTATGATTAGCCTGACTATGTATATTGTTGTTGAAGCATTATAGTATATGCAATCCAAATGAGAAAATGTTATATTTATTAGGATTAATTACCCAAAAAATCCAAAATTTCGTCAATTTTTTAATTATAGCCCGAACTTTAAAAAGTAGCAATAAAATGCCCAAACTTTTAATTTTTTTAAATTCTAGCCCAAACTTCAAAAAGTAGTAATAAAATGCTCAAATTTTTAATTTTTTCAATTCTAGCCAGACGTTAGTGTTTCCGTTAAGTTTGCTAACGTGAGTTGCCACATATTTCAGAAACCTTAACTACTAATACACAATAGTCAAAATTAACACAACAAAATGAAAATTAATAAAATGATGTCGTTTAATCACATAATTAAAATGACGTTGCTGTTTAAAAATGACCTAAATTGTATTACGTAGCCCCGACGACTTTACGCTTTGATTTCAATTTTTCCCTTCATTTTCAATTTATTCTCTCGACACCCTCACCCTTCAGTTTTTAGATTACACAACTCCAACACCCTCACACTAAAGGCATTAGGAGAATGAACTAAAAACAAAGAGCTTAGTGGTATAGTATGCTGTAACGTGAGAGTAGGTTAAGGTGTCACAACAACAAACAGAAAACAAAGGGCTGAGAGCTGAGGGCATTAGGAGAACAACAGATAACGTCGGGCTAGAATTGAAGAAAATTGAAAGTTTGAGCATTTTATTGCCACTTTTTGAAATTTAGGCTAGAATTAAAAAAAATTGAAAGTTTGGGCATTTTATTGCTATTTTTTAAAATTCGAGCTATAATTGCAAATTTGACAAAGTTTGGGTTTTTTTGGCAATTAACCCTATTTATTAATGTAGACTAATACAAAATCTAATGATAATTAATATCTTAATTATGAGTACGTGACATTTAAGCCATTTATGAAAGGGACATTATATTAATCATTATGTTTTATGGCTTTGGGTTCATTCTCCAATCTTGTCTAAGTCTATCTATTGGGTTTATAGCCCACCACAAAATGACATTTTAACCTAATTGATATGTTTTGCTCTTAAAGGGTGTTGTGAAGTATGTAAAATAAATAAGTGAATTGGATTTAAAAAAAGACAACCTTCCTATTATGTTCTTGTCTGGCAATAATATATTGAATAATGATAACTTCTAACAAGTTCCACCATCTTTAGGAGAAAATTTTCTAATCCTATTATATACACATGCTTCAAAGTTATGAAACTTACGTTGATTAACAGTGATATTAAAGGTATTGAGTGAGTGTTGAAGAATGTTGATATTGAGCACTAATGTTCATTGTCCAAATTCTAAAATGGAATCAAAGAACTATGTCTTGCAAAGATTAGATGGAGAATTATATTCACTTACATATGTAATGTCGAAGAGTTCTAGGTCAATATCTTTAGACCGGACAAGACCTAAAGCCTGATGAAACACAATCGTGTGCAATATGCCTGTCCAAAAATTAACCAAAAAATTTACACAAAAAGGAAAGAATCAATCACTAATTCTCGTAACAAAAACTTAATACTCTTTAGCGATTATTTTCTTTCCAATTCAATTAACATCACTTAGTTCAAGTTAGTGATCCACACTAAAATGCATAATTAGACAATTTCACAATTAGAAGGCAACAGATACGACTTACAACATAGAACTTCACGGATCTCAAAGTGATCCACTTCCTGCGCAAAATTTTCAACACTTTATGTTACAAATACAAGTCTATGCAATAGTGAAGTACATAAGCAACCACAGGAACATTTCGAATGAAGGTCCAACGTTATTCTATAGACTCTCCACCACCAGAATTATTTTCCAAGAAAATCTATTATGCAAGTTGTGTGAATTCTTCTAGAACCTGTGAGGTGGAAAACTCTAGCTAGACATTTGCGATATTCTTGCTGAAATCAAAAACAGAATTTGTTCGGTTTGTATTATAAAAGGAAATGATGTAATAGAGAGTAGCTTATATACAAAAACAAAAAAAAATTCAGAAATGAATGAAAACTCTCCAGAATTCCTCTTTTCTCTCTCGGTGCTCTCTCTGTCTATAACTCTCTAGAATTCTTCTCTTCTCCCTCGATGGTCTCTCTCTTTCTATTCTTAGTATTGGCTAAGCCTTTATGCTAAATGGCAAAATTTTCATAGTATCAGAGCTACCATGTTTAACGACACCAGCTCCACCAATCAAGGACCAATGTCCTCAACAAATCCTGTATCTCAAATTACATCTAGTTCAACCATGGATTTTTCCTCTCTAGCTAAAACCCTTAATTTCAACCCTATCAAGCTAGATAACTCCAATTACCTTTACTGGAAAACTCAAACACTCCCCATCATTAGAGCCCTTGACCTTGACACCCATATTAACCCAGAAAATCCTATACCACCCAAATTTCTTGACAATGTTGAAACTCCCATTCCTAATCCTGATTACAACACATGGAGAAAATCAGACCAGCTTCCCATGAGTTGGCTGATCTCGACTATTAATGAGGCCTTAATCAGCCAGATAACCCACTGCAGTTTAGCCTTAGAGATTTGGCAATGTCTATCTAAGACCTTCAGTCAGCAATTAATGGCTAAAATAGCTCAGCCGCATCAACAACTGCTAACTATGCAGAAAGGCTCAGATTCCATTAGCAATTATGCAATGAAAATTAAAGGAGTAGGAGACTCCTTAAAGGCTGCTGGAGATGACTTGAAAAGCAAAGATCTCATTATGTCTCTCACAGGAGGATTAGGCCATGACTTCGATCCTGTTGTGGTTCTAATTCATTCTCAACTGGAAACCATAACTTTTGAAGATGCTAAATTCCAGTTACTCATTCATGAGCAGTGCATAGCCCATCTTAATGCTAGTGCAAATGTCTCAATCTCTACCTTTCAGACTCCTTCTCAACCAACAGAAAACCAAGCTCATTTTGCCTATAATAATGATCTCAACAAATTCACTAGGGGCAGCTTCAGAGGTGGCCCTAGAGGAAGACACAGAGGTGGGAGATTTGGTCGATCTGGAAATAGACTGTATTGCCAAATATGTTCTAAACCAAACCATTCAGTATGGCAGTGCTTCAAACGTTATGACCAAACCTTCCAACATGCTATGCCTCATTCTCCTCACCCTAACTCATTTCACCCCACCCCATACCCACCACCTACACATCAGAATCCATACCCACCTTCTCAACCTTCTCCTTTACCCAATCATCCTTTTCCTTCTCAAGGTCACTATCATCAAGCCTCCTCATACCTTTCCACTCCTGAAACTGTCAGAGACCTTTCCTGGTACATAGATAATGGTGCTACCAACCACATAACCTCTGATCTACACAATCTCTCCTTGCATAGTGAGTATTAAGGTACAGACACTCTTTTGGTTGGTAATGGTTCGAAATTAAAAATCTCTCACACAGGCAGTACATACTTCTCCTCTCCCTCTCTACCCTCCTCTGTTTTATGTTTGACTAAGATCCTCTGTGTCCCTTGAATTACTAAAAATCTTCTTAGTGTTTCTCAATTTACTAAGGACAATAACACTTACGTTGAATTTTTTGATGCCTATTGTGTGTTTAAGGATTTGAGAACCAAGCAAGTAGTTCTTCAAGGATGTCTTAAAGATGGATTATATCAAGTCAGTTTGGATCTCCCTAGCTGATCAACCTCACTCAACTCAGACACAAATCAAAGAGCTATTTTTGGCATACTTCCTAGTTTTTTGTCAAATACAACCAAGTGTCACTTAACTTTTACTATAACTCATGATCCTAATATTTGGCATGCTCGTTTGGGACACCCAAATTCAAGAGTTCTCAATCTTATTTTCTGAAAATTGTATCCATCTAATATCAATTCTCAATTAGATTTCTGTGAATCATATAAGATTGGCAAAATGCACCAGTTACCATTCACTCAATTAAAAATCTCAGCTACTAAACCTCTTGAACTCATATATTCGGATATATGGGGACCAGCCCCATACCTTTCATTTACAGGGTCCAGATAATATGTTACATTCATTGATGCCTTTAGTAGGTTCTCATGGATCTTTCCTCTAAAACTGAAATCTGATCTATCTGAAGCATTTATAAGATTCAAGCTACAGGTTTAGAATTTGTTGGGTCTTAAGATCAAATGCTTTCAAGCAGACATGGGTGTAGAATATCTACGATTGCAAAAAACACTAACTCTTCAAGGTATTCAGCCTAGATTTTCTTGCCCATACACCTATCAACAGAATGGGGTCCCTGAGAGAAAGCACAGAACAGTAGTTGAGGCAGGTTTAACCATGCTAGCTCATGCTCATCTTCCTCTTAAGTTTTGGCAAGAGGCCTTTGAGTATGCAACTCATCTACAGAATCTCACCCCATCATCAGCTCTGAACTTTACTTCACCTTTTGAGAAACTATTTCATAGAACTCCTGACTACAACTTTCTGAAAGTCTTTGGGTGCTCAGTGTTCCCTTATTTACGGCCCTACTCATCTCACAAGTTTGACTTCCACTCACAAAAGTGCCTATACTTAGGCATCAGTTCAACTCACAAAGGGTATAAGTGCATGGATAAAACAGGACGAGTCTTCATCACCAGGCATGCGATTTTCAATGAGGTACAATTTCCTTACTCTGAACTATTCTCTTCTTCCTCTAATTTTTCTTCTCCTTCCCTACCTTCTTCACCCATTACTACACTGTTGCTAGTCACTAAACATATACAGACTTTACCTTCCAGCACACATCAAAATAACCAAACTACAAATACACAAAGTTCCTATCCATTTACCACTACTGAACCTACCTCATCTTCTCCGATATATCACCCTTAACCTGAGCCACGTCTCATTCACAGAACCCATAACATGACCACTAGATCACAATCTGGCATCTTCAAAACTAAATTTTACATGGCAACCGCAAATACAGAACCCACCACTGTCAAACAAGCCATTTCTGACCAAAAATGGCTTGCTGCAATGCAAGATGAGCTCATTGCCCTTCATAAAAATAACACCTGGGTACTTGTTCCTCCTTCTCCTAGCTATAACGTGATAGGTTCTAAATGGTCTTTCGTATTAAACACAGACCCGATGGCACAATTCTCAAATATAAAGCTCGACTTGTTGCCAAGGGGTTTCATCAAACCCCTGGTGTTGACTTTGACGAAACCTTTAGCCCAGTTCTCAAAGCATCTACCCCGCATTATCCTTTCCTTAGCTGTTCATTATAATTGGTCCATACGGTAGGTTGATGTTAACAATGCCTTCCTTAATGGGGACCTAACTGAGGCTGTTTACATGTCCCAACCTCCCCAATTCTCTGACCCCAGATATCCCCACCATGTTTGCCGCCTAAACAAAGCTATTTATGGGCTCAAACAAGCCCCACGTTCCTGGTTCCATAAACTACAGCAAGCACTTCTCTCCTGGGGCTTCCTAAACTTTGTTTCCGATGCAAGCCTTTACATACACAAAACAGAAGGGACTATTACTTATCTTTTGGTCTATGTAGATGACATTCTTATCACTGGAAATGATCCATCTTACATAGCCAATCTCATTTCAAGACTAAACTCAACCTTTGCACTTAAAGACCTTGGGGACATCCACTGTTTTTTAAGCTTTGAAGCCTTTAGAGATTCCACTGGACTGTATCTCTGCCAATCTAAATATATCCTGGACATTCTAAAAAAGACTCGTATGGAGAACTGTAAACCCAGTCCTACCCCTATTGGTAGTAGCTCAAAGCTTACCCACTCAGACTCTCCTATTTTTGAAGATCCCACTCTTTTCAGAAGTACCATAGGTTCTCTACAATATCTTGTTCACATTTGACCAGATATAGCCTTTTTAGTCAACCGTCTCAGCCAGTTCCTTGTCCAACCTACACACGCCCACTGGGCTGCCTGCAAACGCATTCTGCGTTATCTCAAAGGCACTATGCATCTTGGCCTGACATTCACAAAATCCAATCTCAACCTTTCTCTTTATAGTGACTCTGATTGGGCTAGTTGCCCAAATGACAGAAAAAGTACCACCGGATATTGCCTATTTCTAGGTCACAATTTAATCACTTGGAGCTCAAAGAAACAAGCTGTGGTAGCCAGGTCAAGCACAGAGGCAAAGTACCGCTCAATGGCTGCTGCTACTACTGAAGTTTTATGGCTGAAAAATCTCTTTTCTGAACTAGGTGTCCCCATTACCCTACCAACTATACTCTGGTGTGACAATATGAGTGCTATTTCACTAGCCTCCAACCCCGTTTTTCATGCTCGCATAAAGCACATCGAACTTGATGTTCACTTTGTCCGAGAAAAGGTTTTGGCAGGAGTAATCCAACCCAGATATGTGCCATCAGCAGACCAAATTTCTGATATATTCACAAAGTCGCTACCACAATAACTTTTCAATCACTTTTGTATCAAATTGAATCTAAGGTTTTCACCCCAGTTCAATTTGAGGGGGGATGTTATAGATACAAGTCTACTCAACGGTGACGTACACAAGCAACCTCAGGAACATTTCAAATGAAGGTCCAACATTATTCTATAGACTCTTCAACACCAGAATTACTTTCCAAAAAATCTGTTGTGCAAGTTGTGTGAATTCTTCTAGAACCTGTGAGGTGGCAAACTCCAATTGGACATTTGCTGAAATCAAAAACAGAATTTGTTAGATTTGTATTATAAAAGGAAACGATGTAATAGAGAGTAAAAAACAAGAAAAAATTGAGAAATGAATGAAAACTCTCCAGAATTTCTGTCTTCTCTCTCGGTGCTCTCTCTTTCTATAACTCTCCAGAATTCCTCTCTCTCGATGCTCTCTCTTTTTATTTTTGCATTGGCTAAGCCTTTATGTTAAATGTCAAAAATCTTCAATAGACATTATAGATTTATATATCAAATATCCTTTTTAATGTTGATAAAAACGTGAGGAAAAATGGTAATATTGAAACTTGATCATTTATAATGTATGAATTAAGGTGGAGTATACATTACTTATTACTTTGATTTTGGGGAGTTTAAACAACTCATTTATTTTCTAATGACACTAAATATTTTGTCATCATATAAAAGTGAGAGAATGTAGAACTGATTGAGGTCCTAACCTATAGTTTTAATAATAACAGAATGTATTAGTATAAATAAATTTGCTTTTGGTGATTAGTAGATCTATTATAATGATATTAATGAATATGTGAAAAATGAAATTTAATAGAAGAACAAAGTGTGCAAATGAGCTAAGTGAATAAATTAAACAATCAAAGGATGGAGAAATGAGAAGTGGAGCACAAATATAATTTAAGAGAGCTTTAAGAAAATTTAAATGAACATAAATTAATTTAAAATAACTATTAAATAGTAAAATTTAAATGAACATAAATTAATTTAAAATAACTATTAAATAGTAGAATTCATGATTGATTATGAAGATTTAATTACATAATTTTTGAATTTAACTAATAAAACCAAATGAACCGAGTCAATTTATATGAGTTTATTTAAAAGAATGACCTTATACTAGATTTAAATTTAAGCAAAAAATTAATGATGTCAATGAAAAAGAACTCATAGATAATGGCATTGACAACCAACTCATCGTTTCATTAATTAAAGCTTAATAAATAGCAGAGGTCCGGATAAGAATTAGCAGAGTTCCGGATAAGAATTTTAATAATTAATCATCTTAAACAAACCATAATTACCAATATTTTATACTGGACCAATCTTATCAACTCTTGAGGGATAAGCGTCCATGACTTATAAGAAAAAGACAAATGGGTAACATTACTTTAGGGAATGAGTAGCAGCAACCTAATGTAGTAGGTTTTGGTCGGTAAGATGAAAATGACATTTCATGCACTTGCAACCATACACTTAGCATTGCCAAACTTCAATCATTCCTTCCTTGAGCCCAAAAGAAAAAATCAAAATAGAGAGAGGAAAAAGGCCTTCAGACACGGCAAATACATGATCCACAAACAGCCACGACACAGAAAACTGACAGATACTACTGTACTAGTCTTTTATCTTCACTAGGGACCATCGTCTCAATGGTCACACCTCACTTTTTGAACGGAATGGCTCTGATCACAACCTGGTGGTAGAGAGCTGCAAGTGCTGCTCCAATGAATGGTCCGACCCAGAAAATCCACTGTAACATACAATCAGAATGAACAGATATCAGAAATTTAATGGAAGAAACTAATAAAAGTAAGAAAGTTATAGATATAGTTGAGTCAGCAATAACATACATGATCATCCCAACCACTGTCCTTATTGAAGATGATGGCCGCACCAAGACTACGTGCCGGGTTGATACCTGTTCCGGTTATTGGGATGGTGGCCAAGTGCACCAAGAACACTGCGAACCCAATTGGCAACGGTGCCAGAATCTGCCACAAAGATCATCACAAATTAACTTTCATCAGTTTGTCCTTGATGCGATAATCCAAGCTTAACACATCCGAGTAATTCTATCAAAGAAATCATTCGGTTTAAAATGATTAGATAAACACATATGGCTTACAGGAACATGAGAGTCTCTGGCACTGCGCTTGGCATCGGTGGCAGAGAAGACGGTGTATACAAGAACAAAGGTACCAACAATCTCAGCGCCGAGACCATCACCTTTGGTATAACCACTGTTCACGGCGTTTGCTCCACCGCCCAACAACTCGAATTGAGCCTTCCCCTCGAATCCTTTCACAACACCAGCTCCACAAATGGCACCAAGGCACTGCATCACCATGTAGAACAAGGCCCTTGTCAACGACAATTTCCTCGCCAAGAACAGCCCGAAAGTCACAGCAGGGTTTATGTGACCACCTGAGAAAACAACACCATTAGCATTCGTACCATGGCATCACAAGTACAGTTTGCAAGCATATATGTGTTTATGAACCTGAAATTCCAGCAGTGCAGTAAACGAGGGCAAAGATCATGCCGCCAAAGGCCCAAGCAATCCCTTGAATGCCCACGGTCGAACATTTAGTTGTGGACTTGGAAACACCCATGACTGTTAAGACGGTGATGTACAGAAACAAAAAGGTGGCTATGAACTCAGCAATCCCAGCTCTGTAAAAGGACCAGGAGTACAGCTCACTGGGCTCGAATAACGGAGCTGGCGGTGGCTCTTTGTAGTCCTTGTCATCTTGACTCTGAGCCGCCGTGCCAATTGGTTGTCTTTCGGTGAACTTGTTGGCTCCCAATCTAACATCTTCTTCTTTGCCCTCCATTGCTTTGCTGTCTTTTTTTGTTTCCTTTTTTTTCCCGAAAGAAACAAAAACCTTTGTGTTAGTAGGTAGCGTTTGATGTGTGTGAGAGAGGTGATGAGAAGTGAAGGTGGGTTTTATAGGGAGGTGGCGGGGACTGAAATTACTCAGTGACCGACCAATCGTGAACTCTTGTGGGGGTGGAAGCACCGAAAAAACGACTATATGTTGGGTGAAAGCGACATGGTGAAGGGTTTGTGTCCTAGTTGGCACTTACGGAACCACACATCTAGTCTCGAACTAGCACCGGCAATCTCTGAATCATGAAGCATGTATGTCAGCAGCAACCATTTCTTTAACATGAATGGCAAGAGAATATTTATGTTAATTATAATTTGATCATCTTTAGATAATGGATCAGATAAGTGTCTCTTGGTTTTGGCTATAGACATGAAACTAACTGTTAATAACTTGATGATTTTTATTTTTTTCTTCGATCTTCAGCTCCATCTTCCATGGACCGTTGCTATGCCAATCTGATTGATTCTAGGGCTAGGTACGTGTTTCTAAAGAACACGCTAGTTCGACTGACAGGATAGCTGATGTGCTTGGTTGGTTCGAATCAAAGGATCGATTTTGGGTATCAAATAGTTATGCTTCACGTGCTTTCATTGTTCCTCTTCTATGTAGAGCAAATGTGAGACGGACAACATTAACTTAACTCACATAAATAAGAGAGTCGGCTCATTACATTACAATTGCTGTTTACCTGAAGCGAATGATGGTTTTGCTTTTTAAATAATCCCATTCCAGTGGTTTTAAATAATGAGGAGATCGTTGAGCCGTCTAGGCCGGTTTGTTCGTGGACGTGATTAAAGTAGCAATTGTGCCCAGTAATCATGTTTAACAGGATGTAGTAGTGGCATGTAGAGTGCAGATAACATTAAAAACTGTGCATTGCGAGTTTTCAACTCCTCCATTCGACGCTTAATTATTTTTTAAGAGATAATTTGTTGTGATAAAATAAAACTGATCGATTTATTATTGTTCTTTTTTTCTATATTTTAAATGCTAAATAACACCAATTATTTACTCGTTGAATCTCTAAAAACATATGAATATAAAATTTGCAAACACAAGAACTTAGCCATCATTTAACGTGGTAATGCCAATGGAAGAATCATACAAGTTTTAATAAAAAACAAAAGAAGGCGATGAATAGAAACATGGAACGAGACGCACTACAACAGATAAGGTTATTTATGACGAAACTAAACGTCGCTAAATAATTTAAGACAAAAAATAATCGCTGTTTAAATCGTCGCTGAATCCCGGAAGCAAAACAACATCCACGACGTTTTCCTGAAATCATCGCAAATATTTTTTTCTTGACAAAAAAAATCGTTAGTAAAAAATATAACTGACGAGAACAAAGAACGTCATACATAGTGTTTTGTGACGTTTTTGTTTCGTAGATAAAAGTTTTTCCCTACTAAACTGTAGTCATAGGTAATTAATTTTAGTGACGATTTCTTTTTATAGTATAATAGTTTTAACTACTAATTATTTGTTGAAAGTAAATGTTTTTAGATATGTTCCTGAAAAACGTAGTTAACAAACTTTTGTGATGATTTCTTTTTGGTAGCTAATAGTTTCTGGTGACGATTCTGTTTTTGTAGCAGAATAATTTTAGCTACAAATTTTTTGTTGTAAGTAAATGTTTTTAGAGACGTTCTTGTAAACATAGGCAATAACTTTTTGTGATGATTTTGTTTTGGTAGCTAATAATATTTAGTGACAAAATTTTATTTGAAATTTAAATATAATTATAATTGTTAAAAACAAATTTATTTTAATTTATTACAAATTTTAAGACAGTTTCAAATATAAAAATGATTCATTTTGTAATTAATATTGGTGACATATTTTTTAGATAATAATAAATTGAAATAAAATAATCATATAAAATGGAATGCATTTTATATAAAAAATATTTACACATCATTTACAAACTAAAAGTTTTTACCTGAGTCACTACCACTAACATATGCAGAACTTAGTAATTGTTTAACCATTTTTTAAGTTTGTTTACTTCTTTAATATTACGATCTAACTTAGTCTTTAGTTGCTGGTTCTCCTCTTAAAGTGCTGTCACATATGCTGATCGTGGTGAAGATGCACTAACAGGCTTAGGGTCATACCCAAGACCTTTGATATAGGCCGATCTTGTACCAAGGACATTATTGCAAATGTCATCGACATTGAGCTGATTCCCCTTAGACAATGACGTCTGCAATAACTCCTGCATTTTGTCCTACAATTTAAAGTACAAAATAGAGTTAACTAAAAAAGATTAATTACTATTACATAGAAAATTAAATTGTAATATTAATTTGTTTGTATTTACATAATTACTTTTAACCTTTTCAGACGACCAACCTTGACCTTCCTTGTAGTGTGTGTGCTTGTACAATGTGATCCTATCACACTCTTGTCCTTGGAGTTGTGTTTGGCTCTATTATATGAATTTAAAAAATTATAACCAATTAGAATTTAGTGTATTAAGAAATAGAACAATAAATTGAAAATGTTATACTTACAAATTCTTGTCAGACGACAACAAATAATCTTGAGCAAGTATTATGAGGAGTCTTTATTTTTTCTCTGTTCACCTTGACTTTCTCACACTTTTCCTAAATTTAGAGAAGTAGTCATGAAATGTATAAACTAAATTAATTGAAGGAAAATATGAAGAGAAAAAAACAAACTTGAACCTTCACTGAGGTCCAATAATCACACATTTGACTCCAATTTTCTGGAGTTACTCGCTAGGGAACATGTCTCCTTGCCTCCTCATCAGAAGGGAAAGACTGGTAATATTTATGAAGTTTATATCGATGATCCTTTACCCTTTGTTTCAACAGTGAACTAACACTGTTTGAAACCTCAAGCGTGTCGATATTAACGATATTAAGCTTCATCTATAAAGAAGACATATAAGTTAAGTTATTATTTTTGTTAAGTAAAATTGCAATACATATAATTAAATGAATTGAAATATTACTGAAATTTTTTTCAAATCATTTTGGAGCAAGTTGTCTTCCTTCAACTACCTGACATGCTAAAGGCAAGGCAACTTATTCCTCACAATGATGCCCAACTCACTGGCCAATTTTGCAGATTGGATCTTATCCAGCGGATGACGTTGTGTGGGTTCGATTGTCACAAATAACTTGGTGTTCATTGCAACATTCATCCGTTGCAACTCAACTCCTTTTGTCTTACCTTTAGCTCGTTTTCTAATATCAGTATTGGAACCTCAAAATAAAAAATTCATAATAAGAAAAATACACTAAACATGTAATAAGTAATTTCAGCATCAATGTAAATATGTTTGGTTAACAATAATATACCTAAGGATCCTGCATGACTAATAGACAATGTTGGTAAAGGTTACTGGTGACTTTTATCATTCGATGAATAAATTGTTGGTTGTTCTGTGGGAGGAACTTCTTGGGTCGTTACCACCCTCTTTCCTTTGTTTCTACTAGTTGTCATTATAATGAACCTGTGTAAAACGAAATATGAACAATTGTTATAATCTTAACTCAAACATCAATTTTTCACATGAATATCAAGAGATTAGTAGCCAAATACTAAACATTCGGCATAACATTCTGCAAAAACATAAGTTAAACATTAAAAATATGCATATAGTCATCGTTAATTAACATAAGTAAAACGTCAATAACATAAGACATTTATGAACGTAACATTTCAAACAATACAAAAAAATTATTTACATTTAATCATCATGATCAAGATTTTGAAAATCATCATCATTAAGTACATTATTGTTGGATTCTTCATCACTAATATATTCGAGCAAAGTATCGTCATTGTCATTTAAGTCATCCTGAGTATAGTCTTCTTCTGTTTGTAAGATAAGATGGGCTTGGAGTTCATCTAGTTGAACTATGTTAGGCTCAACATTTCTCCTATAGAATGCTGATATATCTCCATCTTCTACCAGAATACCTTCGTTATTGAAGTCCAATCCAATATCTTGATAGACTTCATCTGCATTGTCATCCAATTGACCAATATCCCTTTCACAAAAATCAAAGACATTCCTTTGTTGAAATTTTTGAACAACCTTCCAATTACTACCTAATACAGTATCATTGACGTAGAAAACTTGTTTGACTTGACTCGCAAGGATAAATGGATCATTATCATACCATGCCTTACTAACATTTATGCTAGTCATATGCTCGTTCACTCTCATGTTAGTTAGATCAAACTATTTGCATTTAAGTAGAACAACCTTCTTATCCTTGATGTAGTGTAACTATATTATTTTAGAGATGACATCGTAGAAGTCAATTATTTCGTCATCATGACATCCTTCAATGACAACTCCACTATTTTGACTTTTAACTCGATTATCTCGATCTTGTATGTGAAATCTCACCCCGTTAACAAAGCAACCTGTGTATTTCTTCCCACAAATATGAGGCCCACATGTCAAACTATATAATGTTATTGTTGTTTCTTGCACGTTACTGTTATGTAACCGTATCATTTATTCGAAAAATTTAAAATAAATATGAGGATGAGACATATTCTCATGTTTTCATAATATGTAATCAATATGAAACTTACTCGATTTTTAAACCATGATACAAACTTCTACCTATGTCTTTCTTCAATATTAATAATTCCTTTTCTGCAAATTGTGTCTTTGTGCTCTCTATGAAAAAAAAGACAATGACAGTAAGATCTCAGAGTAAGTGAAGAAAATTGCAATATGATTGTTTGAATGAAAAGGAATATACGTACTCTATATATGTATCGACTTTCTCGCAATTATTCAAAATATACCAATGGGTGATTTCGAATTCATCTTTAGTTAACTCCACATATTTACCCACACTAAGTGACCTAACTTTTTGGGAGAAAATAGACAACCCATTATCGTCATGAAAATCAAAGTTACGTTCTGGTGTATTAAATCTTGTCTCCACATCAGTTAAGTACATTGAACAAAAAGTTAAGATTCATTTGTTATAAGCCTTTGCAATAGACCCCTCTGGTCGAGCTCTATTACGTACATAATGCTTAAGAGAGCATAAAAACCTAAACATAAATAGTTAATAACTTAGGAATTGTTACAAGCAAATAACATAGGAAAAACTTGCTCAATTTAATATCAATTACCTTTCAATCAAAAACGTCCATCGAAATTGAACCGGTCCACCAAGTTTTGCTTTACATGGTAAGTGAATTACTAAATGGACCATAACATCTAAAAACGATGGGAGAATAATAGTTCAACCTTACACAGAATCAATGCTATGTCTTTCTTCGAATTATCAAGCTCTTAAACTTTAATTGTCTTGTAACATAATTGCTTAAAAAACTCTTTGAGTTGATCCAAAGTAAGGGACACATCCTTTGGCAAACACCCACATATTCCAACAGGAAGTAGCCATTGCAAAAGTACATGAAAATTACGAATTTTCAACTCTGACACTTTTTCCTCTTTAACATTCACACAACAGCCTATATTAGATGCATATCCATCAAGAAATTTGACTGATTGGAGGAACTAACAGAATGCTTGTTTCTCACTTTTTGACATGTTGTAACAAGCAGGGGGAATAAAGTATGATTCATCATCTCTTCTTCTCAAATGCAAATCTTTTCTAATATTCTTGTCTTTCAAGTCTAGTTTAGCTTTAATAGTGTCTTTATATCTCCCATCAATTCCCATAATAGTCCCTGAAATGGTCTCACAAACATTCTTCTCAATATGCATGACATCAAGATTGCGCCTTAATAGTAACTCCTTCCAATATGGCAAGCTGAAAAATATGCTTTGTTTAGTCCAATTCAGTTCAATATCATTTCTCTTACGCTTTCTATTACTTGGGTGTTTGCTAGGGGTAATGTCACCCAAATGTGATAGCTAGTAAACAATGTCATCACCCGACAACTACATCGGAGCTTCACCCAAGTCAATTGTGCCATTAAACTGTTTACTTCTTCGCCATCTATGCCCATGTTCCAAATAACGACAATGACCCGTATAATATATTTTACTTCGTATCCTTATTGAATATGTTTGATGATTACAGACATGATAAGCCATATACCCTGTAGTGCTCCATCCCGACAAATTCCCATATGCTGGGAAATCATTGATAGTCCACAATACAGCAGTTTGCATTGTAAATGTGTTGCCTTCAACAACATCAAAAGTTTTTAATCCATATTCCTATAGATCTTTTAAGTCATCAATTAATGGTTGTAAGCAAACATCGATGTCCTTACCAAGAGCAATAGGTCCTGGAATAAGCAAAGACAACAACATAAAAGGCTCCTTCATACACTTCCATGGAGGTAAATTATATGGGACT
>JAOTJB010000208.1:28251286-28264677 GCA_027123815.1 Erythroxylum minutifolium
ATTTTAAAATTATTTATTTTAATAAAATTATTTTAATAATTTATCAATAAATATTATATAAAAGATTAAAATAAAATTAATTAATTAAAATTAATTTATCTTTAAATTTTATCTAATATGAATTATTATTAGTAATAAAAATATAATTACATCAATTTAATAACCGAAAAGAATTTTATTTTATTTAAAAATAAAAAATATAAATATAAATATAAACTAAAAACTAAAATTATAACAAAAATAAAAGTGAAATCAACTAGATCTAGTTGTTACTAAATGACCCCTTTCTCAATATCGAACCAATAGCTATTAAGCGAAACTTTATCAATTGTTAAGTTTAAAGTAGCAAGTTGAATGATGCAATGGACTCTTTGAATTGGCTTAAGGTTGCAAACTAAAAAGGATAATGTTCTTTGACGAACGAATATTTAAGAGTACATGTTAGAATTTATAATTACATGTACTACATTTACAAATTTTTTTTAATAGAAAAATACTTTTAAGTCATTTACATCTAAACTAATCCCTGCTTATACTGAGTCAGTTCGTAATGAATAAAGTACTGATCAAATAAATTTTTCTATTCTCAGAACTCGAATTTGAAATATCTAATTAATTAATACAAATTATTATATTAATTACGAATGTAATTGCATAAATTGCCTTAGTAGCGGGAACTACAACTGCAATTTGACCACTCATCTTTGTGGGACAAGATTCTCTGTCTAATTTTATGGTGTCTTATTCTGTCCCATGAATCTCAGCCATTTATTTATGCGGGTCCCGCATAAATAAATGTGGGACCCATGTAGGACCCGCATGGTCCAGCATAAATAAATGTGGGACCCATATAAAACCCGTATAAATAAATGGCTAAAATTTATGGGACAGAATAAGACACCATAAAATTAGACAAAAGATCTTATCTCTATCTTTGTTATACAGTTTGTCTTGGACAACGCCGCTAGGCCAGATAGCCAGTACCCCAGTGGGTGAGTTGTTGAACATAACCTAAATGCCAAGTTGGATAGCACTAGCTTTGGACCATCCGTCTACTACGGTATGGCCTATGCGAGACTTCCATTTGCTGCTCTTCTTCTAATGGAGCTCACAGAACTGGGTCGGACAGGACCTCACACCATGTAAGTAGCTATCCAGGTCTATCAGAAGCACATTCCAAAAAACGACGAATAACTATCAGGAGAGTATGGCCATTGCATCAAACGGCACGTTGTGAGTCCCGACAAGAAGTGACATAATACATCAATAGGTATTCTTCTTATCAATGAAATGATTGATTATCCGCCACTTCTGCGACAGGCAGCTCATGTTTATCTTGAGTAATGTTCAAACCAAAATTACAGTTCTATTTCTTTGTCAACCCATCTAGACAAGAACGAATATCGGACCTAATCAGTGTGATATGGAAGTCTCCAGTATGGATCTTGCGGGAATGAAATGAGGTAAATCCGTCCTTTCTATTTGTCGACTAATGATGCAACTGGGTACCTTAAGTTCGTCTCGTGATGGGAGCTAAAGTGTCACAGGCTGAGGAATCTTTTCACTGAGAGTCGACGCTGGAATATTTTTTAATTTATAATTATTTTAAATTATTAAATTAAATTAATTTGAGTTAAATCGAAGAATTAAGTTTATTATTATATTAGACATTTGATTAATTTACATATTATATTTATATTGAAAAGATGTATATCTTTTACCTTATAAAATTTATAAGGTATAGATCGCGACATATCATATGATCTTCCATAAATTATCAAATCCTTCATCCTACCTTTAAGTTCTTTAGTGATTGGTCGATTTAAGAATTTTAACAACTTATCTTTTATTCCTGTTTTAGTTTCATTTTAAAACACCACAAACTAACGATGTGATTTTGGAAATATGTTTCTTTTATTGATTTTATGAATACTAATAATTCAAAATCATTGCAAGTATGTTGTAACCGATCATAATTTCTAACGAGACAAAAGATATAGATTTTCTTATAAATTTATTGGTTTAAAATATCTATTATTTTAATACTTAAAAATATTTTGTAATATTAAATATTCTCAAATCAAATTTTTATTGAATTTGTATCAAATTATTTTTAATATATTACTATTAAATTTTAATTAAAATGGTCATTCATACTTTTCAATAAGTACAATAGTAAATTATATGTCGTTTCTGTTAAATAATTTGAAATATTTAATATAAGTCAATTTTTGTAATTTTTAATATTATAAAATGTTAATACATTAAAAATAATAAAATATTTTCAAAATAAATAAAATTGCACATTTTTTACTTTTCAATACTTATTTAAATCTTCGAATATATCTATCTCACATACACACATACGTGGAGTGAGATATACTTCGAAATCTTAGTAAATAATGAAATTCAAAAGTTAATCGATGTCAGACAAAGATATGAGACTTGCATTGGTCTCCTTCTAGTTGGAGAAATTTTCAAGTAAACCAGCATCAATATTAAGTGTGAAGGATGAGTCAAACACGTAATACGATTTTTTAGGACAGGAGATCAATATCGTTAGGCATATGTGGAAATAAAGTTTCACTTTACTTAAACTTTTTACATGTAACTATATATCATAAATAACTTGATAAGTGCTTTGTAAGGGAGAACCGTTGGGAGATTAAGAAGGTTGCTGTCATTCTTCTCCTTTTATTATTTTTCTCACGGTAATAAAATATATTTAGCTCCTTGCTTGTGGACATAAGTTACATATTGTGTTGAATTGCATAAGTTATATTTTGCTTCATTTATTTTCTTCTTATATTGCTTTTATTTGTGTGAAAATTGGTATCACAATAATTGGTATTAAAGCATAGGTTTTACTGTCAAGATGTCTCTTTACAAGTTAGATATTAAGAAATTCAATAGATCGAATAATGTCACTATATAAAAGGTGAAAGTGAGGGTAATTCTTATTCAGCAAGAATGCATAACAATATTAAAAGAAGAAGAAAATTTGTTAAAGAATTTGGAAGTGTCAAAGAAGGAAGAGATTCTGTCAAAGATACATAGTGCAATACAATTAGTTATGGGTGACGAGGTCTAAAGAGAATTGATTGATGGAATAATAACTACTTTATTATAAAGATAACTTTAAAGTGAGTATAACAAGAAATCACTTATGAATTGTTTATAGTAAAAGTAACATTTGTATACCTAGAAGATGACCAAAAGTACACAAGTGAACGGTTACATTGATATTTTTAATTTGACCATTTTTGTTTTATAAGTATTAGGGCTATATTTGAGAATGAGGGTCAAACCATAATTGTAAGGCCTAACATATACCCTGGAAGTATTATAGCATGTCTAAGATGTATTAAGAAATGAACATAACGAATTAAGAGCATCTAAGTATAGTAAGAGACATAATGGTACTTCATGTAAAAGACATGGGTAAATGGGTAATTTGCTAGTTTTAGCATGGATATGCATATTTAGACGTGAAATATGAATATGAAATTTTGATATGTTTGCTTGGATTTGTGATCGTGATGTGAGGGTAATTGATAAAAGAAGTATTCCATAAGTAAATGGGATGTTGTTGGTTAATTTTGATGTGTTTTTATGTTGCTTTTGCATGATAAGATCGAATTTAGTTGATTTGGAATGTGTACCTCACTGAATGGATAAGTTCCACTGAAAAGATTTATGTAATTTGGATATATCTTGGCCTGTAGACCTCTAAATTGGCTAATTCTAATTAGAGATTAAACTAGAGACATAAGTATAAAACTTTGATGAAGGAACCAAAATTTGATTCTACCTCTAAATTTTTGAATTCTGATTTGAAGTTGAGTTTTGGCTGCTGCCTTTGTTTTCGAACAGCCTGTAGCTTTTTGGGCATAACTCCTAATATAATTAACCAAATTGTATGAAATTTATGCCACTAGAAAATTAAGACATAGGGTAATGAAATTAATTGATAAGATCATAGGCCAATATGGGAATTAAAGGAAGAACAAAGACCAATATGCAGTTTCTCTAAAGTGAACACATGGACCAATTTGATTAAAACATGTGTGACTAATAAGATTAAAGCTTTTGTGTGTCTAATAAAAATTGTAACACATGGTCCAATAGAATTATAAAACATAGTCCAATAGAATTGTAACATATGGTCCAATGGGATTGTAAAATATGGTCCAATAGGATTGAAACATGTGTCTAAGATTAGAAAATTCATGAAAAAAGCATACAGAGAGGAGAGATGGGTGGCACTTTGAGGGTTTAACTTCAGAATTTTCTCGTCTACATTTTATCTTCTTCATCCCATCATTTTTTATGTAAGAAATCAAGTCAATCTTAGGTGAAAATCAAGGTAAAAGTTAGGGATTTTCTCTTCACCTTTACCTTTTCTTGCTTTGCTTATAAAGAACTGAAATTATAAGATTGGAAGAGGGATTGAGATATGTATTTGTAGTGTTTCAATTTGGTGAGTCAAGCAAAGCCAAAGAGGAAGGAAAGAAAAGGCATTAGAAGAACTATTTTACTAATTTTAATGTTTGGGACTTCACTTAGTTAATTTCTGTATTTGTATATAGTTGAATATGTACAAAGATTCATTTACAAAATGTAACACCTCCTATATAGAACCTATAACCACCCACATACATGGCAACCAAATTCCTGTACAAATAATGATGATATACATTTTTATTCATTTATAGGGACTTTTTATCACACATCTTTCTGCTCAATGCTATATATATATATATTACAAAACTTTACATCACTTAACATTATCATTAAAAAGTAGTAATACATCTTTACATTAACATGATAATACAAAAAGAAAACATAAAATTTCCTTTACTCTTTTACATGTACAATCATCTTAAACTAAAACATATTCCAAAGGTACTTTACTCCTAGTTGTTGGCCTTGGTCCCTGCAGATGTTCCCAGTACCTTACTCCTATGAACTTGACCTGTATGGATTAACACCTATGCTAAGCTTGAAAGTTTAATGGCAAAAACACTTAGTTCAGATCACCACTAGCAGCAGTCATCCACCAAGCACACACATTCAGAAATATCACAACTCATATACCATAAATTAATAATCATAAACAAACATTGATATCCAATGCTCATGTAAATAATGATGACATACTTAAGCAAAGTACATAATGCAAATATGCTTCAACATATTATCCATATACTAAAAATGCAGATTTATAAGCCAAACTTTGATATTCAATGCTCATTGATACAAATTAACAATACAAATGCAAGTGCTCATCAATATTAATTATTTATGTTGTCATGATGTATTTCTTATTTATAACCATTTACTTTAATTTCTTTGTTAGGCCTATACATTTCCGTGGGTATGGATAAGAGGAGCTATGGATATATGAAAATATCAAAACTGTGGATACCTGGCAATATCAAACTCTGGTTACCGAATAGATCAAATGGTGGATACCTGAAGGCGTTAGATTGTGGATACTAAGGCATCAAACTGTGGCGACATTATAGTCTCAAAATGAAGACACCATTGGTGTCAAACTGTAACAACTGCACTGTAACCCTATAGGCATGTCTATCTATCCATCACCAAGAAAATGGAGCAGACACTGTAATATTTCCTTTAACCATTTTCCATTTTCACAATTCATATATTGACAAGTCATATGATGTACATTTCAAGTCATAAAATTTGTATTTGTGTTCATACATGTAAGTCATAACTTACCACTATTAGAAGGGTGTCAAAATCACACTTGTATAATCATACTATACATATACGAGCAATAAATATGCATACAAATCATTTATGTAAATGCAAGTTTTCTTTGGAATGCATTATGCTCAATCTTAAATTCTGATGTTCAATTACCCAATTCATATATGGTAAGTCCTATTTCATTTATTTCTAGGTGTTTGAAAAGTTTTATACACATTCAAAAAGGTTCAAATAAGATTCTAAACATCAAAAATAGAAACAAACTAAAAAAAGTGCAATTTAGGCTAAGCCCATGGTGGTCTAAAAATAGGCAAACAATTAGTCTAGAAGCAAATCATATGATGAACTCCAGTTGTTCCTTAATATGCATATAGAAAAAGTTCAAATTATGTTTTGAGTCTTCTATAAATTTGTTCCCCTATGTCTTAAGTTTCCATAGCAACAACAATAAGACCATTTGAACTTCCCAATATGAGATATAAACCAAATATCACAAGCTACTCTAAATAGGGGCAACAGCAGGTCACCATTTTTTATTCCAATTTCCAATGTCATAAAGCTAGAATTAAGTCATAATCTCTTTAGAGATTTTTATTTCTATGACTTAGGTTTCATATGCAACTAAAATGACCCAATTTAGAGGCATGTAGGCTGAGTTATGACTCAAACAATGTGATTGGTTCAAACAAACCTAAGATAGAATTCCACTACATGATATTCTCTTGTCATATACAACCATTTCCATGTAAAGTAACACCAAAATAACACCAATAATCATCCCAGAAACCATTCTATATCCAAATGAATCTTTATGTCCATTCAAACATACAGGCAAAGAGGAATTAAATTAAATGTAGTCTCAAACCTTAAAATTGGCAAAATACTTCTTCTAATGCCTTTTCTTTTCTTCCTCTTTGACTTTGCTTGACTCTCCAACTAGAAACACCATAAATACACATCTCAATCCTTGTTCCAACCTTATAATTTTAGTTTTGCATAAGCAAAGCAAGAAAAGGTAAAGGTAAAGAGAAAATTCCTAAATTTTACCTTGATTTTCACTTAAGATTGACTTGATTTCTTACATGAAAAATGATGGCATGAAGAAGGTGAAATGGAGAGGAGAAAAATCTAAGGCTTTGTTTGGTTGAGGGGTTGAGGATGGAAGGGGATGGAACGTAATACATTTCCATCGTTTGGTTTAAGGTTGCATAATGAAATGGAATGGAATAGGAAGGAAGCGGAGGGTTTCATGTTACGTTCCATTCCATCCTAAACAGTGAAAATAGGAAACCTCGCCGACTGGTTAGCCAAATATGCCGGCAATTTTGACATCGGTATCCATCATTTCAACACAACACCCATTGGGTGCCACTTGATCCTTTTACAGGATCTATCGGGAATTTATTTCCCCAAACTTAGCGTGTAACATTTTTCGTTTGCTTCCCTTTAGAAAAAAAAAGTGAAAACGACGAACAGTAACAACAAGAGTTCTTCTTGTCCAAGCGTTTAAACCTCCAGATTTACTCTCTCTATGCTCGACTCTTCTCCCACGGCTCAGTGCCAACATGTCCCAATAATGGGTCAGCCAGAGGAAAGCCCCAATAGTGAGTCACAAAGTGATAGTTGACATTAACCATCGGCTGCTCCTGGTGATACTTCGACTAGTGATTTGGTAGATTATACTATGTGTGATGTAGAAGACACGTGAGAATGATTGCCATCGATTTCGTTTAGAGCCTGCCTACTAATGGGGAAAGGTAAGAGAATAGCCAAAAATTCTCATGGAAACTTGTCTGGATTTTCCTTAGATGATAAATGGAATAGAAAAGTTTCCATTCAATATGAAAATGAGAATCCTTTACTGCCCTAACTTATAATTCATGATGATTTCTAGCATTATCTATGTCGTGATTAGAAGCATACCCTTATTGTTAAGGTATACAAGAAGAGCGTGGGATTTCAATTTCTTTTAAATCAACTCTCGACTTTATGGAAATTAGACAATGAAATGGAGATGTTTGACATCGATCATGGATATTTTATTGTGAAGTTTGATTGTGAGGAGGATCTCATCACGGTGATGTCTAGTAGCCCCTATGTGATTGCTGGCCATATGCTCACAGTCACTCAATGGTTGCCTAGTTTCTCTCCTTATATCGTAAAAGTAACAAAGGTAATTACTTTTGTTCGAATTGTTAAGTTCCTTATAGAATACTATAAAGATGAGGTCATGTTTGCCATTGCAAGCTGAATTGGATAGCTAATTAAGATTGACCAATAGCAGCATTGGCAACCAGAAGCAAATTTACACGTATTTGTATTGAAGTTGGTCTAAAAAATCCCCTTATTTTGAGATTGAAAATGGCAAGAGTTTGGCATAAGGTTGAGTATGAGGGTGTTATGTTGATTTGTAATGGATGTGGGAAGACCGACCACTTGATTTCATAGTGCCCTGAAATTCATCGCCTTCCTTCTGGTCAAAATGGTGGTGATGGTGTGAGGATAGACTGTGAGAGACCTAGTGGTCAATCCCAGGACCAACAGGGTGCAGCGATTAACATAGATGAGGGCGAATTACAATTTAGCCCTTGGATGACAGTTTAGAAACAACCACGTAGGAACTTTAAAGGAACTGGGAGACTCCCTTCTATATCCAATAATCGAAGGGATAAGGATAAGAGTGATCTTAATCGATTTGACAACTTAGGAGTAAAAAATGTGGAACTAGTGCCAAATTCAGACGAAGCCAATGTAACAAAGGCAGGTATATAGAAAGTGTTTTATTCCCAAACCAATTCTAATCAGAAAAAGAATAGGGGTAAGATAGGGCTGTCCAAATCCATTGGCAATAATAAGGGATCCACTTCAACATCTAAGTTGACTGACTCAACACGACTTGCAATTGACGTTCCCATGCATGCAATTTTGTCACCCCTTTTACGTAAACTCAATAATATGTCAAGTGAAATTACTATTGTGCCACCTTCTACCACGAAATCTCCTATAATAATAGAAGCTCATATTAAAGAAATACCCCATACTCAGGCACCAGATATACCGAATGCTTCTTTCAATATTGACCCAGGTCCCAGAGCTTTGGTGTGACCATTTTGAGCCACATAAAGTGGGAGATAAGCTCTCCTCTAAGATTGCTAGTAGGGCGACGAATATGGGCACCAAGCACGGAATATGTGTAAGAAGTCAGACCCAATTAGGTGTTAAATCTCACTCTTCTTTTAAGTTTGTTATTTATGGATTTATATATTATGTCATGGAATATTGGTAGGATGAAAAGAGGCAGTTTCTCCCATATGTTTAAGGATCTCTTCAAGAGTAAGAGAGTTAATATAGCTATTATTTTGGAACATCGTATTTCTGGCTCAGTGGCTAATGGTATTATTAAGAGATTAGGGTTCTCTCATTTTCTAAAGGCTGACTCAGACAGATTTACTGGTGGGGTTGGCTCTTATAGAATTTAGATGATTTGAAGTTTCATCCGATTCATTTTTCCACTCAATATATTCATGTGTTATTAGATGTGCTAGGGTTTTAGTCTTGGCTTCTTACTACGTGTTATGTTAGCCCTGTAAACACATTAAAGGATCAATTTTGGCAATCCATGGTGGACATTGTGTCTTCACTCTCTATACCGTGGTGACGGATTATGAGACGAAGGGTTATAGTGTGCCTTTTGTTAGTCGATGTAGGGCTTTTCGTGATCGGTGGAATCATTGTGCGCTAGAGGATATTGGTTTCAAGGCCTTATTTTCACTTAGGCTAGAAAATTTTCAATTGGAAGGATCACTTCCCAGATGCTTCTCTATTTAATTTGCCTCGAGTTCTTTCATATCATGGTTTGATTCTGCTATGCACTAAGGGGATTTCTTTGATTCCTAGATCGAGACCATTTCGGATTGAGGTTACATAGGCCATACATCAAGACTATCGTGCAATGGTAGTAGATGCTTAGGGTCAAGGATCTCAATGTCCTTGTGAGTCTCTTCAGCAGGTTCAGCAAGCCTCCATAGAGTGGAATAAAACTATTTTTGGGGACATAAACCAAAAAAAGAGGTGGGTGATGGGCCGAATTTGGAGGGTGCAATCATCGCTAGCTAATAGGCCAACAAAAAGTCTCTACAGGTTAGAACAAGATCTATTTGCTGAGTATTCTTCTATTTTGAGGTAAGAAGAGATCCTCTAGTTCTAAAGGGCTAGAGTTCACTAGGTTATGGATGGGGAATGTTGCACCAAATATTTTCATGCCATAGCTAAAGCTAAATGGACACGAAATAAAGTTGAGTGTTTAAAAGATTCCTCAGGGAACAGGGTTTCTAATGAGAGCTTCCTTTAGAATATGGCCTATAGTTATTTTTTAAGTATCTTTGCTCCTCCTAGCAATTTTCTGGAGACTACAAATATTGTGCTTTATAACCCAAAGCTTACAAATATAGCTAAATTGACTCTCAAGCTTTCTTCTACAAGTGATATTGGGCCATTGTTGGCACTGATGTGGTCAGTTTAGTCCGTCAAAGCTTTAGGACTGATTCACTCCCAAACGATGTTGCTAATGCTAATGTTATTTTGATTCTGAAGGTTGCCGCTCCTGAGGTAATCTCTCAATTTAGGTCTATATCCCTTTGTAATATTCTTTTTAAGATTATTATAAAGGTTTTTGTTAATCGTTTACATCTATTCTTAAATGGGATTGTAAGCCCTTTCCAGAGCAGTTTCATTTATGGACAGTACATATCGGATAATATTATTGTTGTTCAAGATGTCATGCATTCGTTGCGCAAATCTAAAAGCAAAATGGGGCACATGGATGTTAACATTAATCTTGAGAAGGCAGACGCTAGAATCCAATGGGATTTTCCAGAAAAGGTGTTTAAAGCTTTTAATTTCCCAGTTTCTTGGATACAGTTAATTCGCAATTGTCTTAGCTCTTATCTTTGTCCATTATTTGGAATGGTTCGTCGTTGCCTAGTTTTAGCCCTACCTATGGGTTAAGATAAGGGGACCCTTTATCCCCATATTTGTTTGTTCTTTGTATGGATATTTATCATCTTTGATAAGTAATGTTGTTTGCTATAAGCTCTGGACTCTTATTTGTGCTTTTAAATCTGATCCTGATATATCAAACCTATTTTTTGATGATGATTTGATGCTATTTACTAAGGCTTTTTGTTGTCAAGCTAAGGAGATTATGTCAATCTTATCTTAATTCTGTGCTTCTTCAGCACAGAAAGTTAGTCTGGAGAAGTCTAGAGTCTTCTTTTCCAACTTTGCAAGTAAGGACACTAGGCAGAAAGTTTTAGAATGTTTGGGAATGAAAGTTTCTTCAGATCTAGGAAGATATTTAGGGGTACCAATTATTCATTCCATAATTACAAGATCAACCTACTTCGACATTGTTGATAAGGTCAAGACTAGGCTGGCGACTTGGGAAAGTAGGTATCTAAGCCCAAAGGGCCGATCTACTCTGATTAAATCAACTCCATCGGCCATTCCAAATTATACAATGCAAACTACATAGTTGCCGACAACTATTTGTGATGAATTAGACAGAACTCATAGGAACTTTTATTGGGGTTCTGTGGAGGGGGCTCAAAAACCACATATGATTAACTGGCATATATTGTTACTTGATAAGAAGACTGGGGGCCTGAGTTTTAGGTCATCTCGGTATGCCAATGTTGTTTTGTTAGGTAAACTTGGTTGGTCTATTTTGCTGGGTGATGAAGGTTTTTGAGTTTATGTTATACGAAACAAATATTTCAATAAAAGGGACTTTAATTCACATATCACGGACTCTCCCCTTTGGAAGGGTATTGTCAAAAGGATGGAGCATCTTTTGAAATTCACGATATGGAAAGTGGGTGATGGTGCAATATCTTTTTGGAGGGATCTTTGGGTTAGTGATTCTCCTCTAGGCACATCGTTGACTACTGTTGAATTGGGGGCCTTGATCACGTTGAAAGTGGCAAACGTGATTTCAGAGGCTAAGATGTGGGATCTCTCTATTGTGGAGCATTTGCTCCCTTTTGCTGCCATTGCATAGATTCACAGTATCCCTATTACAATATTTTCGGAGTCGAAGGACTCTTTGATCTCGAGTAAAAGCGCTACTGAGACTTATTCTTCTCGTTTGACATTTAAAGCTTTGCAGGACTCAGATTTGACTCTTTTGAATGGTGATTGGAGGAGATTATGGAAGATTCCATGTTTACCTAAGCTTCATCACTTGTATTATATGGGAAACTTATGACTAATGTGTTGAGACATCACAGGTTTGGGGCACAAAATGACACTTGTCCTCGGTGTGAAGGAGGAGCCGAAACTATCATGCATGTACTACGTGATTGTTCCTATGCAAGAGAAATTTGGCAAATGTTTCATGGGTTTGGCGACCCAAACTTTAATATCACAAACTCGCAGGAATGGGTTAGGGGAAATCTAGCGTGCACGACTCAACTTGGTTCTCGTGGTCTACCTTGGCTGATCTTTTTTATGAGTTGCTTATGGGTTATTTGGAAGGCAAGACTCCGTTATATTTAAAATGTGATTATTCCCCTATTGGTGCAGTGTCAACAAATTCGCAAGTTGGCCATGGAAAACATGTTTCTTCAGGACATTAGGCCAAACCATAATGATGCCCATACATTGGTCTCCTAGGAGCATCTTGCATTTGGATGGATTAAAATCATCACTGATGGGAGCTATCGTGGTAATCCAAAGGAGGCTACTTCAGGGGAGATTTTGGGGGATCATAGAGGTATTTGCTTATTGGCTTTTTCCTTTAAAGTGGGATTGTGTTCTATCCTTAATGCGAAACTTCAAGCACTTTGACAAGGGCTTCAATTTGCGTGGGATGCAGGGTATCGTAGAGTGGGGTTAGAGTCTGATTCACAACTTGCCATTCATCTTATTAACTCATCTACCTTGAGTCACCACCCAGTTGGAACTCTGATTGAGGATTGTCGGGCACTGATTAAGTGCAATTGGGAGGTCATATTAGACATGTATTGTGAGGCAAAATTTTGTGCATATTTGTTGGCCAAACAGGGGTTCAATAGGGATCTTGAATGTTCAATATGAAATTCTCGTCCTGTGGAGCTATCTACCCTTCTTGAGGCATACTTGATTGGGGTTTGATTTAGTCATTAGCTTGTTTATTTCTTTTTTGTTGTATAAAAAAAAGAAAGTATGGATTTACTTTTAAAGTCTTTATAAAAATTCAAATGAAATCTAATTATTTTACACAGTAAATTCTATGGACAAAATGTATTAATGATGTCATAATTACAATATTAAAAGGATAAGAATTTAATCATATAATGTAAACAAAATTAAAAGGAGCTATTATTAATTCCATATAAATAGGGATCGTTAGATAAATGAATTGTAACATTCTTTATATTAAATTGTTTATTATGTTTTCCCCAAAAGTCATCTCTATTGTATGTGACCCTGAAGATGGAAGAAAACAGAGCTAATTATCTGCTGTGAATCAGTCCACGAGAGAGACAAAAAGAGAGAGAGGATGGCACCGTCGGCGTTGATTCGGTGGTGCGCAGCGGCATCGGTTATTCTGCTTGCTCACATCATCTCGCCATCATCGGCCATATACTGCGAACAAGACGATTGTTATGATCTAC
>JAOTJB010000208.1:28327305-28343441 GCA_027123815.1 Erythroxylum minutifolium
CTCTTATGCGTGTGACCCATTAGGTTCCCAGTTATATTGGCCACTTGGATTAACACTTAATCCAAGCAAGTCATGAGTGGTATCTAGCAACACATCATAACTCCCAATTGACCAAAAAGTAAGTGGTTTGACGAACGACCCATGCTCGTCACGAACCATCTTACGAACCCTCCCATAGACAATTGCTGTGCATTTCATCCTTTCACCATACTATACCCCACTTGGTTATGAGTATGGGCAAAGTGTCAACTCTCACTAGACTGCCTACATCAAATCTAGCCCAAGTGATATCAGTTCTCATCCTAGGACTCATTACTCTATATGTCAATGAAGACATTCCGGCCAGAGGTTTCCAAGTAATGACCCCAAAAAGAGGCCATGGGTATCATCTTCTGCTATCACAAAAGTGGTAAATCCTCTATTGGCTACTCAGTTACCTTTGAATATCTCAAGTTGTACCCAATCACTACCCTATGAGTGACCTTTGCAAGGTAACGAGAAATTGAGTCAAACAATAGAATCATTATCCAAGATATCCTTGAGTACTTCAAGTCTAAGGATACTTACGCCATTGCTATAATAAGATTATCACTGACATTAGAATAGGACATCCATGTACTTCTACCTGTAACAAGCATCCACATCTCAATTATAAACATCTCATGTTTATAGTTTCTAAGATCTACTGCTTGATCAAATCAAGGAGATTGACATGTGCTAGTCTATCTGGATTAACGATGTCCAGTCTCGTTAATCCTATAACAAGGGATAATTTAGATATTGACATAATTGCACATGAAAGCAAGCTCAGCGGTATGATCACATTATAAATTCCTTCATGCCATGTCATGTATCATAGACGTCATTAATTTTCTTATAGATCAATATCAATTCATAAATAAATAATGAACACCAAATTAATGAAATATGCTTTTTTATTATTAGAAATAAAGTTTGTACACAACTTTATATTTTAATTACCTTTAGGGCACTACTCTAACATGTACTTCCTAATCAAAGGATAATTGAACTTGAATACCTTTGAATAGTCAGTTTCCTCTAGATAGTTCTGATACATATGAGAAGCATATACTGGTTGAGTAAGTGGAAATAGTGAAGAGGAAGAGCCTATATAGCTTTAAACTGTGCAGATTGCATGTTACCTTCCATTTATCACACAATTCCTTATATCTTCTTGATTTCTCTACATTTGTTACCGAAGTCAGGATATAATGTATGTCAATGTAGTGCCAAAGTTCAGCATCAAGTTGTTTGCTCTAAGATTTGTAAGATTGATACATTTGTTGGATCTACTTAGCAGCTGTGTCAACTTTCTGATGAGTACCATGTGACTGTTGTTTGATTCCCTCAAGCTTAGAATCAATTATTCGTAGAACTCTATTCTGTGCTGCTGAATTCTGTGTTTGCCAGTTCAAGACTTCATCTGATGGATTTGACACAAGTGCTCCTTGTGAAGTTATTCCTGAAGCTCGGAGATATGGGTTAGAGATAACCCTCATTGATTCATCAATACTCCTATGTAATGGAGGAAAGTGTTCCTCATATGTGATACCATCATGCACGGAATAGGATTAGGAGTCAAAACAGGAACTGCTGGCTGAGTATAACAAAAAGACAATTTTAGCATCTCTCGTAGAGTTCTGGGTCTGTATCTCTCAGTAGATAGACCAATAGATGGGCTAGAATTGTCTAGATCTTCATCATCCTTCAGTGGATTATATTATTGCGAAGGCTTGCACCAAGGTTTTAACTTTTTCTTCTTCCTTCAACTTCGATCATGATCATCATCATCGTCACTATCTGACTCAAGGTTGAGACAGACTTCACAATCACATTCGCACATGGAAGGGTCAACATCCCATACAAAATGTCCACGATGATGGCTAATATAAACTAAATCTCCGTTAGATTTGAAATAATGGATTGGAGAACCAGATTTACCATCCTCATGTGAAAATACAAGCTGGATCATAAATATACCCCCTCTTGGGGTTGAAAAACAAACCGAATCTTCACTGGGCTTTGTGGGACTGAACAATTCCATCCTTTAATGTCTTCAAAATTGGAGGAGTTATTGTACAAAAAGAGTGTCGATGAGGCACGTGGAACACCTTTTGGTAATTGATGATCCATTCAGTTGGCATTAACTTTCAAGCTCCACTACTAGAAGTTGCTTCAGGATCTGGATGATAGTAATCTGATCTTAGAGCCATCAACATCCATGTAAAGAGCATCTAAAGTAGAATTCAGAAAATTAAAGTCCATTGCATGATTCTATAGACAATAGATCATCTAGTGATGTAAAGTAGCCATGATGATTGTAGGATTTTGATCTGCTCCAATGATCTGGATCTGAACTTGTAGTAGTTTAGACAAAGTAGGATCATCCAACTTGATGTTAAAATTAGGTGTTATCGTCAATATGACACTTCCATTGTTAAGAGTAGTCAGCAGTGTACTAATCAAAGCATTTTGGTACGTTGTGTAGGCAGTGTTAAGAAGGGATACCCTGACTATAGCAGGTATTCCCTTTCTTCTATGAAGTGTGAGAACAAGGTGTATAGCCCCTATATGAAGAGATATGGCTAATATATCTCTTAGAGAAATTTACCAGATTACTCTCGCGTCTCTTTGTAAGTTATGTGACCAACATACCTTATTCAAGAATATCATTAAAGGTGGTCCTATTTTTAAACAGGCTTGTAAGAATCCTTATCTATAGATCAAGTGCAAAGATCAAAAGACTTGTGAGTGTCATAGCAAGAAGAAAGCTTATCTTCAACAAGTCTACCATAGAAGAAAGTTCCATAAGAAGATGGAAGGCTACAAGCCTTTATGAAGAACCTACGATAAAAAGAGAAGATTTATGCGGTTCTTTAAGAAGTCCTCTCATCGATAGAAAGCTGATTGATGTTTTCTCCCTAGAAAACCAGGACACTTTGCACGTATTTGTCCTCACAAAACTAAAAAGGATATCAAGTTGTTAAAGAATATAGAATCAGTTTTGCCCATTCATTCTACTAAAAACTTTGAAGATCTAATTAAGGAACAATCTCAAGAAGATGAGGACACCAAGTTTATTGTTTCTGTTATGACTATAGATGATGAATCATCAAATGATTCATTATACATGCTACAACAGCAGATATGCATGAAGTTAGATCCCACTCCAGTTTAACGACCATATGTCCAGATCTAACTCTTTCAACAGGATAAATATGATAGACCCATCAAAGCTATTGGGTTTATAGATACTGGATCCAACCGTACGATCATGAAATCCAACATTTTACCTTTTACAAAATGGACCTCACATGATGAGTACTTTACAGCTGCAAATGGAAATTTTTTTAAGATCGGGCTTATCATAAAGAGAAAGATTAGATTTCGATTCTTTCCACAATGTACAGTATGGACTACAATGCTTGGACTTAATCTACCTGGCCCAGATGTTCTTATTGGTATGGATGTATACAATAAAGTCTCACCTTTATAGATCCTACCCCCAGTCCTTAGGTATCGTTCATTTTTCAGTCCATACACTGATATTAAGTCTCTAAAAGCCGCACATCTAGAAAAGCTTTCTGAAGCTTTAAAGATCATACCTAATGAGTGTGCTATCAAGCCCACAAAGAAGCAATAGGCTTATCTATCAAAGCAAACCTATAGCAGAAAAAGATTAGTGGAATCTGATAATGCAAGACAGCTGTTACACTACTCATCAACATATCCTTCAACAGCTTCTGCTACAAGCTTATCTCATCTGCTTCAACAACATCCACCATGGCCACCAGATAATTTTTCCCACTATAAATTCTCTCTTCGAGGTCATCACCTTACACTTGCTCTTACTTCTAATTTGTTTCTCTCAAATTCTCTCTATCATTTTATTCCTTTGTCTTGGCTAACGGAGTTTCCTAGTATTGCAAAATATAAAAAAGAGTTTCCTCCTCTATTTCCCACTACTTCTAAGAATATTACAAAGCTCTTCCCTCTCCTTCAACAGAGTTTGTTTTATTACCTTCATTTTGTTCTTATTCAGTTTGATATTTCTCTAGCTCCAAGTCAGTTTGATGTTCTTACTCCATATAAGTTAATGTATCATATTTATGATGCTCTTCATGATGCTACCTTATGATATCTTTAGTCTTTGTCAGCTTTGTATGCTTGTTCAATTTCGTTATCACCACTTCATGTTTATCGTCATCTTTCTAATCCTATAAATGCCAACTCACTATTGTGGACATTCTTGGAATGGTTCCAACCACTCTCTAAATGGTGTCTTGAAATGTCATAAATTCTGACTCATCACCGATTATGGGACACTTCATTAACTAATCAGAAAGCTTATGATATCTAAATCATACATCGTCCCTACTATATGAGTACCACTGGACATCTGTGCACATTGAACCACATTCAGCACTGGTGCACTACTCTTGATTGGTCTACTGAATCCACTCAACTAATGGATGAATTACATTATCGCCTAGACCAACTTAATCAGTTCCCGAATTCATCTCCTTCAGATGTTTACACCTCTCTTAGACCATACTTTGGAGAAACTGCTATGCTTGCACCAATTATGCCACCATTAATTGATCAATGGACATCAGTGAATTCCTCCACTATCATTAATATTCAAGTTGGTAAAGTTCCCTGTCCGACGTATCGCCACTTTACGATCTCAAGCAGACCATCGAGTCCAATTTAAGAGCCCATACAAGAGCCCATTACTAGCCCAAGACTTGCTCAATGGACTGCCCATGATATCGGCCATATTCTCAAACAGATTGATAATGACATAGCCTTGACAGATGATGATCATGACCTCATTTTATTTCTGTAAAATGAGACATGACTTTTGAGGAGTAATGTCTTTTTAGGATTTTGTCTTTTTCCTTTAAATTGTTTTGATAATGAAGAATCTTTGTGACCCATAACCACTATTCAAGATTCCTTCTTATTATGTTACTATTTACTTTTAGAAAAGTAGATTCCTTTTTAAAGTAACTTTGATAAAGTGTAATCAATGTACTTTACTTTTCTAAAGTTGTCATGAGTGTGTCTTTAGGTAGTTTTACCTTTATACCCCTTATTTCGCCTATAAAAGCAAGGTTTCTCTTTCGTTGTAATTAGACAGAGTTCAAGATTAGTAATATGAATATGAGTTTGAGTGTTTATCTCTGAGTTCTCCCTCTCCTGAAAGCTTGAGTCTTAAGAGAATGTTATTACCCATCTTGATATAGAGACACGTATGCTCTACACTCTCCTTTTATGAGAATCTTGTGCATCCAAAAGTCTAAAACAATCTATGATTGTGCCTTTCTAAACAATTTCGCTATGTGAGATTACAATTAAAGGGGAAAGAGAGTAGATACTGTGTGTAAAGTTCCTAAGAGGAAAGCTGAGAGTTGTGAGCCCGTAGAGCCAAGTTGCTTCTTATCCGGAGTGGTATCAGAGCCACCAGGTTGCAGCCTGGGTTTGCCCACGTCGTGAGTTCGAATCCCTGAAAGATAAAGGGATTTCAGCCATACGTTTGATGCCTCTTGGGGCTATAAAGGGAGGGGTATATTTGGGATTTGATGTTGCAATACTCTCAAGACGTCTTTTGCAACATCAAATCCCAAATATACCCCTGTTTATGTAGCCCCGAGAGGCATCAAGTGTATGGCCGAAATCCCTTTATCTTTCTAGGATTCGAACTCACAACATGGGCAAACCCAGGCTATAACCTGGTGGCTTTGATACCACTGAGCTACCCAAAAGATGTCCACAACAGTGAGTTGACTTTTGTAGGATTAGAAAGATGATGATAAACATAAACTGGTGATAATGAAATTGAACAAGCATACAAAGCTGACAAAGACCAAAGATGCCATAAGGTAGCATCATGAAGAGCATCATAAATATGATACATTAACTTATATGGAGTAAGAACATCAAAATGACTCAGACCTGGAGAAATATCAAATTGAATAAAAACAAGATGAAGGTAATAAAACAAACTCTATTGAAGGAGAGGGAAGAGCTCTGTAATATTCTTAGGAGTAGTAGGAAACAAAGGAGGAAACTCTTTTTTGTATTTTGCAAACCTGGGAAACTCCATTAGCCAAAAAAAAGGAATAAAATGATGCAGAGAATTTGAGAGAAACAAATTAGATGTAAGAGCAAGTGTAAGGTGATGACATTGAAGAGAGAATTTATAGTGGGAAAAAGTATCTGGAGGCTATGGTGGATGTTATTGAAGCAGATAAGATAAGCTTATAGCAGAAGCTGTTGAAGGATATGTTTATAAGTAGCGTAACAACTAACTTGCATTATCATATTCCACTAATCTCTTTCTATTATGGGTTTGCTATGATAGATAAGCCTATTGCTTCTTTATGGGCTTGATAGCACACTCATCGAGTATGATCTTTAAAGCTTCAGAAAGCTTTTCTGGATGTGTGGCTTTCAGAGACTTGATATCAGTGTATAGACTGAAGAATGATTGATACCTGAGGCCTGTGCATAGGATTTGGAAAGGTAAGGCTTTACTGTATACATCCATACCAGTAAGAACATCCGGGCTAGGTAGTTTTGTATGTCCAAGTATTGTAGTCCACACTGTACATTATGGAAAGAATTGAATACCGATCTGTCATTTTGTGATAAGCCCGATCTTAAAAGAATTTCCATTTGTAGCTATAAAATACTCATCATATAAGGTCCATGCTCTAGAAGGTAAAATGTTGGGCTTCACGATTGTACGGTTGGATCTAGTATCCATAAACCCAATAGCTTTGATGGGTTTATTATATTTATCCTGTTGAAAGAGTTGGATCTGGATATATGATTGTTAAACTAGAGTATGATCTAACTTTATGCATGTCTACTGCTATAGCGTGTATAGTGAATCATTTGATGATTCATCATCTGTAGTCGTAATAGAAACGGTAAACTTGGTGTCCTCATCTTCTTAAGATTGATCCTCAATTAGATCTTCACAAGTTGTTAGCAGGATGGATGGGAAAATTTGATTCCATATGCTTTAACAACTTGATATCCTTATTTATTTCATGAGGACAAGTACATGCAAATTATCCTGGTTATCCACAGAGAAAACATCGATCAGCTTTCTGTCGATGAGAGGACTTCTTTAAAACCCACACAAATCTTCTATTTTTGCCGTACGTAAAGGCTTGTAGCCTTCCATCTTCTTGTGGAACTTTCTTCTATAGTAGACTTGCTAAAGATGAGCTTTCTTCTTGCTATGACACTCAAAAGTCTTTTGATCTTTGCACTTGATTTGTAGATAAGGCTTCTTGCAAGCCTATTTGAGAATAGGACAACGTTTAATGATATCCTTGAATAAGGTATGTTAGTCACACAACTTATCAAGAGACGCAAGAGCAAGCTGGTAGATTTCTCCAAGAGATGTATTAGCCATATCTCTTTTCAAAGAAGTTACGGTCTTTTGTAACCCTGGTTGTAGTTGATCTGGAAAGGATGAGATAAAAGTATATCAAAGATTAACATCATTCCATCCATTCAAAAGATAGTACCTTTCTGTCGTACATTTGTAATGCTTCCGAATATCACGTTTGTCGAGTGAACAGCATTTCATTGCAAAATACTCCTGACAGATCTATTTATCAATCAGCTGAAAGTCAGCAATGAATTTCTTATGAATAATTCCAAGAAGAGCTCCGGCTGCATTGACTTGGATATACTGCATACACTAATATTCAGAAATACTTTGCCACTATTCTCGTAAAGTACCAATGAAATGACATATGAATTCAGACAAAATATCTGGTAAAGGATTATTAGGTCTGTTCATCTGTAGATCATCCAAGCACTGAATTCATGCAGTTGATCTCTTTATTTTTTTGGTGGAAGATCATCAAAAGTAAACCAAGGTCCAGAAGATGGCTTAATTTGTGTAGTCTATGCAGCTGGCTTAGCTTATGCTGCTCTTGCAGGTCTGAAAGGTTCAGTACCTGTGGATTCCGCTTCACTTATCTCAAGTTCAATATCAACTTTAGTTAGTTTAGGCATAGTCATCAAAACTTCAGATAATTTTGACAAATCAACTAGCTAGGTTGAATTGCATTCTGAATCCTCATAAATTGTCATATCGGCTTCAGTCTTAAGTTTCAAAATAACTTGCTCTGCCTTCAGAGATTTCAGAGGCTCCAGAGTAAGCATCTGATGATTTATCCAATTGATCTAATTGAGAAGATTGTTCTACTGTAGTCATAGTCTCAAGAGTTGCGATGAACTCTGTTATGGGTGCTTTGTCCTTCCTAGTAGAAGTAGAAGGATGAGACTTCGGTGGAGATTCTAGAGGTGCACGTATCTAAACAGATTTACTCTACTGGTTAACCAGTTCAGGTTTTATGTATGAAGGTGAAGGCTCAAGAATCTTTTCAAGCTTAGGCTTAGATTTCAACCTTATTGGCTTTGCTTTAGCTGCCTGTTTTTCTTAAGCTGTCTAAGGATGTATATACTTCCTAATCAAATGATAATTGAACTTGAATACCTTTAAATAGTCAGTTTGCTCTAGATACTTCTGATTGAGAAGCATATACTTGCTGAGTATGAGGAAATACTGAAGAGGACAAGCCATATACAACTTTAGCCGTGCATATTGCATGTCAGTTTCAATTTGTCGCACAAGTCTTTGTATCTTCTCGATTTCTCTACATTTGTTGTCGAAGTTAGGACCCATATAATGTATGTTAATGTAGTGTCGAAGTTCAACATCAAGTTGTTTGATCTGAGCTTTATAAGATTGATACATTTGTTAGATCTGCTTAGAGACTGCGTCAACTTTCTGATGATTAGCATGTGTCTGTTGATTGATTCCCTCAAGCGTAGAATCAATTCTTCTTAGAACTCTATTATATGCTACTGTATTTTGTGTTTGCCAGTTCAGGACTTCATCTGATGGATTTGACATAAATGTTCCTTATGAAGTTATTCCTGAAGCTCAGATGTACTGGCTAGAGATAACCAATGTTGATTCATCATTACTCCTGTGTAATAGAGGAAAGTTTTCCTCATATGGTGATACCATCATGCACAGAATAGGAATAGGAGTCATAACAGGTACTACTGGCTTCATTTGACAAGAAGAGGACGTCAGCATCTCTCGTAGAGATCTAGGTCGAGACCTTTCAATGTGTTGAACATTAAAGTTGTTGAGATCATGAGATTTGAGTAATCCAGATGAAGGATATGGATCTGGATCTGCATCATCCTTGTGTGGATGATATTTTTATGAAGGCTTGCATTAGGTTTTGGCTTGTTCTTCTTCCTTCGCCTTTGATAACGATCATCATCATTGTCACTATCTGACTCAGGGTTGAGACAGACATCACAATCAGGTTTGCATATAGATGGATCAACATCTTATACAGACTGTCTACAATGATGGCTAACATAAACTGGATCTCCATTAGATTTGAAATAATGGATTGGAGGACCAGATTTATCTTCCTCATGTGAAAATATGGGCTGAATCATAAATATATCCCCTCCTGGGGTTAAAGAACTTGTCGAATCTTCACTGGGCTTTGTGTAGATGGACTTAACAGTTCCATCCTTTAATGTCTTCATAATCGGAGCAGTTGTTGTATGAAAAGAGTGTCGATGAGGCAGATGGAACACCTTTTAGTAGTTGGTGATCCCTTCAGTTGGCATCAACTTTTCAATCTCCACTACTGGTAGTTGCTTCGGGATCTGCATGATAGTAGTCTAATCATTAGAACAGTCAGCAACCATGTAAAGAGCATCTAAAGTAGAATTTGGAAAATTAAGGACCATTGCATGATTCTGTAGACGATAGATCATCTTGTGATTTAAAGTAGTCATGATGGTTGTAGGATCTTGATCTGCTCTAGTGATCTAGATCTGAACTTGTAGTCGTTCAGACAAAGTGGGATCATCCAACCTGATGTTAAAATCAAGTGATATCGTCAGTATGACACTTTTATTATTGAGAGTAGTCAGCAGGGTACCAATTAAGGCATTTTAGTACTTTGTGTAGGCAGTGTCAAAAAGATATATCCTGGCTATAGCAGGTATTCCCTTTCTTCCATGAAATGTGAGAACAAGGCGTATAGCCCCTACATGAAGATGTGTATGGTTGTGCTCTCTCTAAAGAGAGATAAGCTCCTTTGGTATTTCAAGCTTCACGTATCATTTTGATGTTGTAGATCTGAGACTACACTGTTCTAATCTAGAACTCTGGATGATTTCATTTACTTTAAGCCTTAAACTAGACACGATAGTATGAATACTCCTTGTCCAGGAATGGTCACGAGAATATATATTATATGAGCTCAACAAAGGAAAAGAATATTCAAAAACACGATTTTCTATAGGTACATGAGTAATTTCTACTAAATTTTCTACTTTATTTGATAACACATGCTTAACACTAGAAGGTAAACTCGACATAGACAAACTAGAAGATAAATGAACAGGGTCGTGAGACAGTGTTTCCATATCTTATGGTTCTCTCCCTACTCACTAAGTTTTTACTGAGAAACAATGTTACCGTCTGTCAAGATACGAAGATGGTTATAATACCATCACGTAAAACGATGTCTCGTCGCCAGCAAAGATCTGACGGTGGCTCTGTGTTGCCACCGACTAAGAACAACTGATGGCTCTGATACCACATCAGGAAAGAGGCAACCTGGTTCTGATACTACACCAGGACCCCAAAAGGCACACAGGGAAAGGATAAGTCCTAGACGTACCAATATGTCCTAGACATATGTCGACACCATCCTTCAAACAACACCTATCAGAAGATCATACCTCTAAGGTGGATTATAGACTACTGACTCTTATAAGTTCCAAGTATGATGGCCGATACACAACTCCCTTTCTCGCTCTACGGGCTCACAACTCTCAACTTTCCTCTTAAGAACCTTACACACAGTATATACTCTCTTTCCCCTTTAGTTCTAATCTCATGTAGCGGAATTGTTTGGAAGACACAGTCATGGACTGTCTTAGACTTTCTAATATAAGAGGCGAGTGTAGAGCATGCTTATCTTTATATCAAGACGAGTAGTAGCATTCACTTAAGACTCAAGCTTTCAGGAGAGGGAGAACTCAGAGATAAACACTCAAACTCATATTCATATTATCAAACTAGAACATACTAAGGTCTTCTTACAAGTGAAGAGATGTCGTGCTTTTATAGGCGAAGAAAGGGGTACAATGGTAAAACTACCTAAAGACACACTCATTACAACTTTAGAAAAGTAAAGTACAATTATTACATTTTTATCAAAGCTACTTTAAAAGGGAATCTACTTTTCTAAAAGTAAACAGTAACATGATAAGAAGGAATCTTAAATAGTGGTTTATAGGCCACAAAGATTCTTCTTTATAAAGCACTCCAAAGGCAAAAGACAAACTCCTAGAAAGAAGAGTCCCATCATGAAGGCATCTAATGCATTAGATGTCACAAATTGGTTCATGTCATGATTGTAAGTTTGACGGGGAGTTTGGATCACTTGAGTTATCAGAATGATGTAGGGAATTCTTCCACCATGTACTTGGAATAAGCTCACATTTATGAAGTTCTTGCACGAAATGAGTTAACTCGTCTTCATTAGGATTGTAATGGTCATCATTAGGATCTTGAACATCCTAAAAGATAGAGTGAGAAGGTCATGCAATGTCTGAGACTGATTCTCCTGTGTCATACTTGGGACTATTAGAACCTAGAATATCAACTTATGGTGCTTCTAGTTCACCAGGAACAAATTCACCTAGATAAGGTCCAAAAGAGGTAGATATGATTGGTGCCTCAGGGAAATGATTTATCTCCTTAAGAAAATCTCTCAGTGATAGGAGCACATTGTCTTGATGTCATGGCCAATATAATGAGATATGGTAAAGAAAGACATGAGGTTTAGTATAAAGAGCTTCATTATTAGTTTCTTGATATGGTCTACAAATGATGAAGAAACACTGTGTAGCTTGTCATTTAATAGAGGTTGTCCGTAAACGATGTTGGGCAATGACAATAGAACATTGTTGCTTCCAATGTTCTAATGGTTGGAACCATTCAAGAAATGCCTACAGTAGAGATCTTGCATTAGTTTGAGCACAGAGATGTTGGTATAAATGCAGAGGAGATATGGTGATGGCACAAGCATAAAGGCAGAGAGTGCCCAAAGATACCGTAATGTGTTTTCAGATAGAGGATCATTAAGGAAAGTCACATTGTGCTTTGAGATTAAACATTGTGGGACTACCAAGAGAGTTAGTTTCATTAAGGAAATGGTGTAAGTAATAAAACAAACTCATTCTAGTAAGAGAAGCTACTTCTGACACACTATTAAGTTTGCTAGTAATGGGAGGAAAATCTTTTTAGGTTTTTTGCAAATTTGAGAAACTCCATTATCCACAAAAAAGGAATAAAAGAATGCAAAAAAACTAGAGGAAACATGATACTTGGCGAAGAAGATAAGAGTATTTATAGGGAAAAATGTCTAGAGGCCAAGAGGATGTTGTCGAAGCAGATAAGATAAGCCTGTAGTAGAAGCTGTTGAAGGATAAGTTGACATATAACGTAATAGTTGTTTTGCATTATCTGAACTAAATTCTACTAATCTCTTTCTGCTGTGTTATCTTTCTGACTAACAAGCTCGTTTGGAGGTTGTGAGCTTTATAGCACACTCATCGGGTAAGGCTTCAAAAAGATTTTATGGATGCGCAGCTTTCAGAGACTTGATATCAGTGTATGGACTGAAGAATGAATGACTGATACCTGAGGCCTGTGGGTAGGATTTTTAAAGGTAAGGCTTTACTATATACATCTATACCAATCAGAACATCTGGGCCAGGTAGTTTTGTATGTCCAAGTATTGTAGTCCACACTGTACATTGTGGAAAGAATCGAATATCGATCTTTCTCTTGGTAATGAGCCTGATCTTAAAAGAATTTCCAGCTGCAGCTGTAAAATACTCATCATATGAGGTCCATGCTGTAGAAGGTAAAATATTGAGCTTTATGATCGTACGACTGGATCTAATATCCATAAACTTAATAGCTTTGATGGGTCTGTCATATTTTTCTTGTAGAAAGAGTTAGATCTAGAAATATGATCGTTGAACTGGAGTACGGTCCGATTTCATACGGGTTTGCTATTGTAGCATGTATAGAGAATCATTAAATGATTCTTCTTCTGAGGTCGTAACAGAAACAACAAACTTTGTGTCCTCATCTTCTTGAGAATGTTCCTCAATTAGATCTTCAAAGTTGTTAGCAGAATGAATGGGCAAAACTGATTCCATATGCTTTAATAACTTGATATCCTTCTTAGTTTTGTGAGGACAAGTAAGTGCAAAGTGTCCTGGTTTTCTACAGAGAAAACATCGATCAGCTTTCTATCGATGAGAGGACTTCTTAAAGAACTACACAAATCTATTCTTTTTGTCATAAGTTCTTCAAAAAGGCTTGTAGCCTTTCATTGGGCTATGGATCATTCTTTTATGATAAAGTTGTCGAAGATGAGTTTTCTTCTTACTATAACACTCACAAGTCTTTTGATCTTTGCACTTGATCTGTAGATAAGGCTTCTTACAAGCCTGTTTGAGAATATGTCCACCTTTAATGATATTTTTGAATAAGGTATGTTGGTCACACAACTTATCAAGAGACGCGAGAGCAAGCTGGTGGATTTCTCCAAGAGATATATTAGCCATATCTCTTTGCTAAGAAGTTATGGTCCTTTCTAACTCTGGTTGCAGTTGATATGGAAGGGATGAGATAAAAGTATATCAGAGATCAACATCATTCCATCCATTCAAAAGATAGTACCTTTCCGCCATATGCTTGTAATGCTTATGGATATCACGTTTGTCAAATGAACAACATTTCATAGCAAAATGCTCCTAACGGATCTGTTTATCAATCAACTGAAAGTCACCAATGAATTCCTTATGAGTAATTCCAAGAAGAGCTCCGACTGTAGTGACTTGGATGTCCTGCATGTGTTGATACTCATAAATACTTTGCCACCATTCTCGCAAAGTACCAGTGAAATGAGATGTTAATTCAGACAACATATCTGGCAAGGGATGATTAGGTCTATTCATCTGTAAATCTATCTATGCACCAAATTCATATAGTCGATCTCTCCATTTCTTTGGTGGAAGATCATCAAACGTAAACCACAAACTAGAAGATGGTTTGGTTAGTGTAGCCTGTGCAGCTGGCTCAGTTTGTGGTGTTTGTGCAGGTCTGAAAGATTCAGTACCTGTGGATTCTGCTTCACTTATCTTAAGTTCAATATCAACGTCAATTGGTTCGTGCATAGTCATAAGAACCTATGATAATTCTAAAAGATCAACTAGTTGGGTTGAAGAATCAGTGGACGGTTCAGAGATATGTCCAGATGATGACTCAGAAATTATTGCAGTGATGTCAGAGATTTCAAAGGCTCCAAAGTAAGTGTCTGAAGAGTGATCTGATTGATCAGAGGTAGAAGATTGTTCTACTGCAGTCATAGTCTCAAGAGTTACTATGAACTCTATCATGGGTGCTTTGTCCTTCCTAGTTGAGGTAAACGGCTGAGACGTTGGTGGAGACTTTGGAGGTGTATGTATCTTTATAGATTTTCTCCACTATTGTTTTGGTTCAAAAGATTTGTGAGAAGATGATGCTAGCTCAGGAACCCTTTCAAACTTTGGCTTAGATTTCGATTTTCTTGTCGACTTAGCTTCAGTTGCCTTTTTAGCTTGAGCTATCTAAGGATGTATGTACTTTCTAATCAAAGGATAATTGAACTTAAATACCTTTGAATAGTCAGTTTCCTCTGGATATTTCTGATACATAGGAGAAGCATATACTGGCTGAATATGTTGAAATACTGAAGAGGACGAGCCATATACAACTTTAGATTGTGCAAAATGCATATCAACTAAAGTAAATCACACGTTAGTATAGACTTTACGTACAAGAAACTCGATACACAAGAAGGGGGGTTGAATGATGTATCCTTTTTGTGAATATAAAATCTTACTGAGAACTTCTCTTTCTTGTTAAAAAGATATTACAAAATTTATACGAAAATTATTACGTAGTTAAATAGCAAATAACTTCTATATAATTGTTTAACAACAAAATAAACTTAAGTAAAGGATAGAGGATAGACGCTACGATTTTTATACCGGTTCACCCTAAACCGTGGGCTACGTCCAGTCCTCAGAGTTCGTCTGAGTATTTCACTATACTCCAAATGATTACAAGTATTCTTTCTTCCCTTTCAGAGCCTCTTCAGGTCTCTTACAAAGTATTCTTTCAGCTATCTTAACCTCTCCAGGCTATCAGCCTTTTCTTTCCCTTACTAGAAAAAGATTGTCAGCTTTTGTTACAGTAGGGTTAGCTCTATTATAAGTAAGCATTGAACGCTCAAAGATCACTGTTTTCTGAATCGTAAGATTTGTAAGAATTTTCTCTATCTTTCTAAAATTCTGTCTAACTTTTTAACATCTTCGACTATGACTAGTATTTATAGCCTTCACCTCTAATTGCTTCTTGATCTTTGATAACCGCTTCTTGATTCTTAATAACCATCATTTAGTTGAATTCTGTAACTAACTCTTACTAAATAAATGTTATGACGTGCTAATGTATCTTCATGGTATCGTCTATGTCTTTTTTGAGTCTGTGTTACTTTTGCGTCGGTATTTTGACTTCGCGTCTGCGTTTGTGTTTTAATTATGCGTCTATGTCTGCGTCTGTGTTGTATTTACGTCTGCGTCTTCGTCTATATTGTCTTTGCGTCTATGTCCATATTGTCTTTGCGTCTGCATCTATATTGTCTTTTGCATCTGCGTCTATATTGTATTTGCGTCTGCGTCCATATTGTCTTTGCGTCAATGTTTCCTTTTGCATCTGTGTTCTGTACTTTATCTGCACACTTAACACACTTGTTAAAAATGTTAATTTGTTTCCATCATTATTATTATTTGATTGTCATCAAAATTAATCATCGTAAAGTCCTCTTGACTTAACAATCTCCCCCTTTTAAATGATAACAAATAATCATAAATTTTAGAAAAAAATCTAAGTGAATGAATTTTTATTCAATTGA
>JAOTJB010000208.1:28369095-28380825 GCA_027123815.1 Erythroxylum minutifolium
TTATGTTTCATCAATTAAAATGTACTATGTTTCGTGTTCGGTTTAAGTAAACAAAATGTTAAAAAAAATCTATACCGTCTTTTGTTTAGTGAAGTGATGTGACACACCATTCTCGCGGGGCACGGACTCGGGTATCACCATCGATATCGGGCTCGGATCCAGCGGGAGTGGGGTGTTACACAAGTCCTATGAGAGCCAAATACATTAGCCTTCTAACAAGCCTTTGGTTTCTTCCTTTATCAACTGGTATTTGGATTACTTCTATATATAATTTCAAGCCTTCCTCAACTGGTGTATCAGTTGGTTAGCATGCTAACATACCAGTTTTTTATAATAAGTCTAATGCATATTTTCTTTGGGATAGAAAAATTCCTTTATTTGATCTAGAAACTTTAATCCTTACAAAATACTTCCGGCAACCAAGATATTTCATTTGAAATTCTTTAGAAAAGTATTCTTGTAGTGCCTTCCTCTCTTCTATATTATCTCTTGTCACCATCATGTCATCCATATATACAATAAGAGTAGTGATTTTACCTTTCCTTTTTTTTAAGAATAAAGTGTGGTCAAAATTGTTTTGATGATATGCAAAAGTTATCATAGGCTTTGTGAACCTTATAAACCATGCTTTTGGAAACTGCTTTAGCCTATATAATGATTTCTTCAACCTAAAAACCTTTTTACTCTACCTTTCTGCTAACATACAACTTAGTGGAAAATCTATATGGATTTTTTTTGACAAGTCACTATGAAAAAAGACATTCTTTTCATCAAATTGTTGCAGAGGCCAATCCAAGTTTGCAACTAGGGAAAACACTACTCTAACAATATTGATTTTAGCTATGGGAGCAAATGCCTTTGAATAATCAGTACCATATGTTTGGTTATACCCTTTTGCTACCAATCTTACTTAGAACCTTTTAACTATGCCATCTGCATTATACTTTACAATGTAAACCCATCTGTGTCCAACTAGCTTCTTTCTTGGTGGGCATTTTTATTTTTTGTAAAGAATTTGTTTCCTTATTCATTGCAACATATAATTGATTTACAAATGACCAATTTGATTCTGACAGATTATTATTTGACATCTAATAACTCATGAGATGTTTAATTCTACTTGAAATTTTAGGTTTATATCTAGGCCTAGGAATACCTATATTAAGACTATCTTGTAGTTATTTTTTGGGTGGGTTTGGGTTAGAATTAGGAACATCCTCAGTAAACGATTAGTGTGGTATATTAGTGAGAGTTTTAATTTCTACACTTGATAGACCAACATCCTCCTGTACAGTAGTACCTTCATGGTCAATATCCTCTAGTTTAATAGCCCCTTCTTACTCCTCTTTATGTTCCAACTGATTATTAGCAACATCCCTAACATCATTACCATATGAAAAGTGACAGTCACCTTCATATTGCCAGAGTCTAAATTTCCTTTTTGTACTCCCCTTAAAGCTCAGACTCAGAGAAATACATTGTATGTCCATGAAAGACTACATCAATTACAATAAACATACATTTAGTTGGAGGATGATAACATTGGTACCCATTTTGGTTTGTCGTATACACAAGAAAAACATATTGTAAGGATCTGTTGGATATCTTCCTAAATCTTAAATACTAGCTATGTGAGTTTTGCAAGGGTAGGCTTTATTTTACTTACAAGTGGTGGCCTACTAAGTAAAGAGTTCTTTGATTTACCCATAAGTGGTAGGTTTTGGTGGCTTATTGGAGAAGCCAATTTATGATAAGATAAAATAAGGTTTACCCTTTTTTGCTCTCGAGTTGTATTGTCATAAAAACTAGAATAGAGGAGAAGAAAAAGAAAGGTCTGCTCCAGTGTTTTAGTGTATGGGAAGGCAGCTATTTGGTGAGATAATTAAGAAGAAGTGGATTATCATCAACATGTATTTGGTGTTGGTATCTCTTGGGTTTGTAGAGAGTATTAAATTAATTAGGGTTTTCAATTTGTTCTAGAATCTATAGATAATTGTATTTGTCATTGAGATTATTGTTGTTGGTTGTTGATTGTACTCTTGATTATTATAGTGGATTGATTTTAGTTCGTGGAGCTCCAGACTGTGGTTTTTTCCCTAGTTGAGAGGGGTTTTTCACGTAAATTACGTGTGTGTTGATTTAGTTTCTTGCACTTTACTTCTCTTGGTATTATTATTGTTGCGGTTATGTTAATATTCCCCAACAAGTGGTATCAGAGCTGTAGTTGGAGGATCCTTTTATAGGGAAAATTACCGCTTGTTTAATTTAAGGAGGAATTAGTGTGAGAAGAAAATGGGTAAAAATAGTGCTTCGAAATTTCATATTCCCTTGTTTGATGAGAAAATAAACTTTTTGATGTGGAAGAGTACTGTTAAGGGCTTGTTGATACAACAAGATTTAGATACAGCTTTAGAAGGGAACAAGTAGGTAAGTTTGAATAATGCCAAGTGGGCGTCGATGAAGAAGAAGGCGGTTAGTATGATTCGGTTGGCTATAGCTCCAGAGATCAAGTGTAACTACTTGAGTGAGATGGATCCAAAAGCTTTGATAGTTAAGCTCCAAAGTGTGTATGCCTCCAAGTTGTTGACTAACATCTTGTGATTGAGATGAGAGTTGTACCAGTTGAGCATGAAGGAGGGTACAACCTTGCAAGACCATATTAATTTGTTCAACTAACTAGTGGCCCAATTGAAGAATACAGATGAGAAGATCACCAATCAAAAACAGGCTCTCTTATTGTTGGCTTCACTACCCAAGTCCTATCGACCCATTATCTGTTGCTTATTGGTAGGAAGAAGTTACGCTAAATGAACCTATGACAGTATTAAGGGAGAACGAAAGGATGATGACACATGTTGATGGAGGTTCTCTAGGTGATGGTGATCGAGCACTAGTTATGAGGGAGCATAAGAGAGGAAGGAATCAAGAGAGAAGGGGAGATGGCTCAAGGAGTAGAATGAAATCGCGGGCTAAAGACTTTAGTAATGTGAAGTGTTATTACTATAAGAAGAAGGGCCACATCCAAAGTCATTATCCAAAGATGATTTGAGGACTTGAAGAGTCTCCATTTGATGTAAAAGAAGAAGGGCCAAAATAAACTAGAAGATGATGGGGATTCCTTTAATGTGATAATAGGTGATGGTGATGGTGATTTGTTATTGGCTACTCAGGGTAAGTAAAGGAGGGTCAAGAGATTTGAGTATTAAGATTCATCCACATCGGTTCATGTTTGTAAAGACTAAGCTTTGTTCGATACTTTGGGCCAAAAAGGGGAGTATGGCCACATCAACATGGTCAGTGATCAAAACTTAAAGGTCTAGGTCATGGGGACCATAGGGATGAAGCTCGATGATGATATGACCCAAACCATCTACAATGTGAGGTATATGCTAAGTGTTTATGCTAACTTTATTTTCTTGGGTGAATTGACAAAGTACATGCATAGATATGTTGGTAGTGGGAGGTGGTGCAAAGTGTACTGCGATGCTCACTTATTGATCCAAGGGAGGAAGGTTGATAACAACATTTTTTATATAAAGGGCCCTTGCATTTAGAGAGACAAGGTCGTGAAGAAGAAGGTAGAAGTGTTTGGTGATTTGGGTCGAGGGAGGAATATGTTGGGTATCTCTCCAAATCCAAAATACTAGCTACGTGAGTTTTGCAAATGTGATTTTTATTTTACTTTCAAGTGGTGGCCCATTAAGTAAAGAGTTCTTTGATTGGCCTATAGGTGGTAGGTTTTGCTGACTTATTGTTGTTGTGGTTCTGGTAATTTTCCCTAACAGGATCGTGGAGCTAGGTTGTTGTTGATGTTTACGAATATGCTCAAATGCTACACATCCAAAAACATAAGGAGGCAAATTTGGTATTGGAGCAGCTACAACATTAGTGAGTACCTAAAATGGTGTTTGAAATTCAATAGAGCAGGAAGGAGTTTGATTAATCAAATATTAGTGAAAGAGAGAGCTACTTCCCACTAAGTCAATGGCAGATATGATTGAATTAATGAGGCACAAACAACTTCTAGAAAATGTTAATTTTTCTCTCGATTGTTCCATTCTGTTGGGGTGTATCTATGCAAGTAGTTTCATTAATAATAACTTGTACTTCCAAATAATGTTTCAATTCAAAACCCTAACATTATCTTCCATTACCACTATGAAGAACTCAAACCTATGCATTGTAATGAGTTTGAATGATCTTATGGAATTTATAGAACAATAAATTCATTTGACTTTTGTATTTCATTAACCACAACCAATTCATCCTCATACAATCATCTATAAAAGTAATAAACTGACAAGACCCACCCAAAGTTGGAAATTTGGTTAGACCTTATACATTAGAGTGAATAACCATAAAAGGCAAGAGAAATAACCATAAAGGGCAAGAGACTCTTATTTAACACTGATGGTGTAACATCCCATTTCCATGAAGTACGTGCCTGAACATCCTTAGGACATTTGAGAACATACCCTATGAAAGTAGCATGTTAGAGTAATCACATTCACTTATATGGCATTATACATAACACAAATATTCAAAAGATCAAACATTCCCATTTCATTTATAAAACATAATTTACATTGTAGCATTTCACTACAAAATCTATATATACAATATAAAAAACATATAAGAGTTTACTACTTTTTTACAGCATTCTACATGAAATGAGGAACTATATAAAAACATTTTATCTAAACTCCTTAGTATCAGCTGATCGACTTTTGAGTCATTCTTGAGTCCAAAATCAACAGAACTAGACTTCTACTAGTTTTCCTTAGGAACTATGTCTCCCTCGTACTTGAAAATCAACATTTGCAATTTTGATGAGTTTTGCAAACTCAACGAGTAAACCATCATCGATGTGCTCACTCATATTAAATCACAAAGACAGTTCACATTCTAAATTCACAGACAAATCATATAATCATATATTGAACATCACTTCACTTATCATCGTATCTCATCAAATACAATTGTGTACACTATTTCACAATTCTAATTCAGAACAGTTCAAATAATTCATTTCAAACATTTATATAATACATATCAATTTGTATATGCAATGCACATATGACTCCACTCTCATTGTTACTTTGTTGTGAATGAGCGCCTTTTTAACTGTCTCGTATTTGTTGTGGATACCAGGCTCATTAATAACTATCTTGTATCTATTGTGGATACTGGACTCGTTTTATATACCGAGCTTATGGCTTTTTATGTGCATTTCTGAGCTTTAAGCTCTTTTTCACTGGCCACTCCAGTTACAACTCCATTATCTGATCATGCATATTATGTAATGAAATGCATGAATTCATATATCACACTTTCAATAACTTTTATTCATTTCAGACACATTCATTTTTCATATTCATCGGACCTAAGTTCGACATTTAACATTTTTGTTAAGTACACATATTTCTTTCAACTTCACATTCAATTATAAAACACTTCTAATACAATCTCAATTATCAAACTCCTCAGACCATAAATTTCCAGAATTATTACAATCAGATCATTCATAGTTTAATAATTGAAATTTAAACGGAACAAATCAATCCTAGTGAGTAACATCTAGGTTGACTCACAGTAAGCTCTAGATAGCTATTGCCTCGATGAACTAGCAATGTCTGGATGCTGGTGTTCGATTTGTGCACCTAAATCATACAATATACACATTTATTCATATTACTAAATTGCTCAATCATATAAGTATTCAATCATACACATATGCATATGTGTTATATACAATGCATGCTCAATGACATTCCCAAATAAGTATCCTTACAAGTCTTGATCATTCAAACGTTATAACTTGTATATGTCTTGCTTGCACTTAGGTTTACACCTAAAAAAAACTTGATTATTCTAATATCATCAATTATACATTCATCATTCTCATATTCTCCAATCCTTTTTCTAGCATTATAATCACACAATATTGAATTTCTCATTCATTTATTCCTAATACACCTTACTCACTTTCGTTGGATCATATTTACTTTCCTAAAAACACCTTCATTCATATAATACTCATAAATTTCCATATTAGTTACAATAATATCATTAATCCATTCTTATGTTATAACCTTAATTATCAACCTAAACATATCAAGCTCTTTAACCAATTAATCAAGAAACAATCTAGGTTCATTCCAAGCCTTAATCAAATCTAAATATACCAATTTAGAGTGATTTTTTCTCAGTTGGTTCAACATGTACACAAAACAGAAATTATCAATCCTGAACTAGGCTCACAATCGTGGGGGACCTTGCCATAATCGTGACAGAAGGCAAGTAAATAGGCCACGATTGTGCACAATCTTTCTTCCTCAATTCTCTATGAATTTCACATACTTAGAGACATCATTAGTACTTGAATTTTTTCCAAAATTCATGTCCTTTAAAGCTACTTCATTTCATGCTACTCTAGTTTCCATATTGGTTACATTAAATCCTATAAAAATCTACTCATTTGCTTCATTATCATTCACTTTATACCATCATACATACAGTCCTAACTTTTTCCAGATTTGAAAACACTTCATTAACATTTCAATTCCATCTCAAAAACATCTATAACATAACTCATAACCTATTGTTGATCATTTATACCAAAAACAGAACATAAAATGCATCCATACATTTATCAACGTACAACACACTTTTAACTCCATTAACACCTTCAATGTATCTCTAAACTATCACTATTAATGTTTCATTTAATCAAGCCATGAAAAACAAGATCTTAATTACTTGTTTAACTTGAAATCTTTTTAAATCATCTCATAACCCTAGCTTTCCATGCTTACACGATCATCAATCTTCCAAGGTAGAATAGGCTAGGTTTTTAGTAAAAAGATAACTGAAATCTTGGAGTGTTTAAGTGAAGGATGACAGCAAACTCAAGGTTTTGTGGATTGGACGGTGAGTGTCGTAAATGGAGAAGTAAGAAGAAGAAGAGAGAATGAAGCAAAAAGTAACAATTGAAAGACAAATGAAGATGGTCTTTCAAAGGTGAGTGTCGTGAGTGGTGAGTGGCAAGTGTTGTGATACTTGTCGCTTGCCACATGTTATTTTCTTGTGGTTCCACTTGTCTTTTAATAACTAGTCCATTTATCTCTCAATGTTCTTACCACTTATCACCCAATTTTCTATGCCACTTGTTAATAAATCCTAATGCCACATGTCACTCATTTCCATTGTCATATGTCACTTATTTCTGTTGTCATTTATCAATTTGTCTTGCAACTTGGCATTTTTCCTAGTCCAAAATACCCATAAATTCATAAATCTCCCAATTGTAACAATTACATTCTAAATTAATAATTGAAACCATCATATCAAAATTTAAGACATAAAAATTCACAATTCACATCATAATCATTTTAAATTGTTTACACCCCAGAATATGTCAATTGAGTGCATATACAGTATTTGCAATGTGTACAAAAATCAAAATTCATATGTGTATGTTGATGATATGCATGTGAATGCAATGCACCTTATAATTTTCTCAACACTATTTCTCATATAAATTGGTGTAGGGTCCTAACCCTTAGTATAGGAAAACGGGATATTATAGATGGAAATGAATTTTTTCAAGTTCAAAAACATCACAACGAAAATTAAAGACATCAATTTTTTCAAACAAACTAGAAAATAATTTTTTGAGTTGCCCAAAAGATGCATGCCCTAAATTTCAAAGCCATAACCAAAGCTTAGCTTTATTTTTCTCCACCTTTTAAGTCATTCGTAATAAAAAATTGATGCAACTTGTCTAAACTCCTTGACATTAGGTCTAGATAATACTTCCCTCTCCTAATACCACAATCAATTGTCTACTTTGTTTAGATGTCCTTAAAGAGATAAACGTTAGGCCGAAAGATTACAATACATGATAAGGCTACCGTGATTTGTGAAACAAATAAGAGGTTATAATCTAAGGATGGAACAACCAAAATAGAATATAAATTTAGGGTATTAGTGAGAGTTAAAGACCCTTCCCCAATAATTAAGACTTTGTCACCATTGCCAGTAGAAACAAATTTTTATGAGGACCTGTGAGTTCAATAAACTGTTTATAATTTAAGGTCATATAATTGTAGCACCAGAATAAATTATCCATGTACTATTAAAAATAGGTGCAAAAACATTAGAAGTCTTACCACCATTATTTGTAGTTACTACTAATGCAGAAGTTTTCTCAATGACATCATCATTGATTTTGGTCTCAGCAACAATAGTAGTTGGAGTTTTTTTGAATTTCTTCTTTCAGAGTGCTCGATTATGGTCCCACTCTCGATATCATATAAGTTCATAGTAGAGATCTTTAGTATGTCCAGTTTGGTTGCAATGAGTGCATTTGTATGTAGACTTTTCACCACCAACGGTTGTCTTTTATTTGTTTCTAACCACTATAGCAACAACTTCAAGGTTTCCAAATTCTCCTTTCAATGTTTCACGGTGTATTACCTCTTGTTGAATCAATGCATAACATTCTTCTAGAGTCAAAATTGATTCTTTCCTTAGAATCTCTCCACAAACTTGTTCAAAAACATCATCTAAACCTGCTAGGAATATATGTACCTTTAGTCATTCAATTGACTTTCGATATGCTTCAATATGTTTAGGATCCTTCATGAAAATTTTGTCCCAAGGATCTAGTTCTTGAAAGACTTCAATTAACTCTCCATAGTATTCAAAGAGAGGTCTTCCACTTTATTTTGTAGCGAACCCCTTTTGGTTTAGGGTGAAAAACTACAATTCATCATTTCCATCATGGAAGGCTTTTGCTAATGAGCTCCAGATTCCATGGGCTGTGGGTAATCACAAGTATCGCTTCATAATTTGTAGACTCATAGACGTCAACAACCATCTTTTAACTTCTTGATTTTCAGCATACCACTTCTTATACACATCTTTAGATTTTGTAGGTGACTTTGTTTTGCCATGAATATAAGAGAGTTTCCCCTTCCAGTAATATGTATCTCCATTAATTGTGACCAAATATCATAATTTGATTAAGAAAGAATGATGTTTGTATTAAAAGTTCCTTCAGATTGAACAATAATAGGAACAAAAATTTCACTCATCTTCAAAAGGTTTTGTATGCTCTGATACTAACTTGAAAGATGAGACAAAGAAGGAAAAAAAATACTTCTGTTCATTTGTTACTTTCTAAAAAATGTACTAGTTATAATGTATAATAAGGGAAGAAATCCCGGCAATTAATCCTATAGGAGTTTAAGATTATATTTATGATTGTACAATCCTAACAATTATATAGAAAAATCTCAACAAAAAAGAAGTTGAAATCAAAAGCTCTATAACATATTAGCATTAGAATGATAAATGATGAATATCATGAATTATCATTTGCCATGAAAGTGAAAGCACTAATTTAAAGAGTATTCCCATATAACTTTATCCACCTCCTAAAGGGCAACTTTGATGAATAGTTGATACTATATATGACTTTCATTATGTTATTTACTTATTCTATCTATCTATTTTTATAACTATCTATCCTTTATATATCCCAAGGACGTGTAGGATAGTAACTAGCTAGGAGGAATGGCTTTTAATTATGCGGATGGGATTCGTGCAAGCGGTTGCAACAAATAAGAGTAACAGAGGGGACAACATATTGCGAGTAGGCTTTTGGAACACTGGAACCCTCATGAGAAAGTCTTAAGAATTAGTAGAGATTTTAGACAAATATAGGATACAAATAGCCTGCATTCAGGAGACTAAGTGGTCGGGAGCTAAAGCAAAGGAGATAAGGGGATTCAAACTATAGTACTCTGGAAACACGCGGAAGCAGAATGGGGTAGGTATCCTAATGTTCAAGGAACTTACAAACTAAATGGTGGGGATCACAAGGATAAATGATAGGATTATGGTGGCTAAAATTGTTATTAGCAAGGATGTTCTTAATATAGTATGTGCTTATGCTCCTCAAGCTGGCTTAGAAGAACAACAAAAACGTGTATTTTGGGCAACACTAGATAGAGTGCTCTTACAAATACTATTAATGGATATTTTGAGTGGCTATTTAGAACTTAATTTACATTCATTTACATTCATTTTATGTTTATCTATAGCTATTTTATCATGTTTTAGTATTATTCGAGGTTCGTTGACGTAAAATGCATAAATGAAAAAAATAGACTCGAATTGCACTGTTTTTGAGTTTCTGGCAGATTTGACATTTAGTAGTTGTGGGATTTTTATCTTGAGATTGGTTTATCCAAAAATTCTGAAATTTTATACTTAAATTCTTGACTCATTGACGGATGTTTTGGGACCAATGGCAGATTTTTCTGAGCTGGAATTATGGAGAAACAAATTAACGAAATTTGTTTCATATTTTGGATCGCCAGAATGACCTTTTAACGATGTTTTGATCATAACTTTTGACTCAGCTGGCGAAATCCCATGATTCAAGTCTCATATTGTATCTAACTCAAAGACGAAGACACTGATAAAATTTGAGCTCCGATATCATCACCATTTATGTTTAATACTCTGTCAAAATTGACCTTGAAATATCTCATTCTCCACTCAACTCCAAAAGCAGCCCCCACTCAAACACAAGCCTTTATTCACGCCACTCATATATGAAGCAGCCTCCATCTAGCCCAAGCTACATATGAAGACAAACCTGGCCTCCATCCTTCCACCACTCACACATAACATAACAAAAATAGCCTCCATTTGACTACACCAAAATCAAGCCACCTTCATCCCATTTTTTGCGCATCTTCCACTCTCCTCAAAAACTCTCCTAGAATTACACAAGAAAACAGCAGCTGGTGGAAAAAAAGCAAAAGAATATAGGTGGTAGCGAAAAGAAGCAACAGCTGGCGCAGAAAATAAAGAAAAATGCTTGAAGTTAGGCGTGAAAGAGAGAAACAAAACGTGAGCTGGTGGAGGTAAAGTCAACGTTGGCAACTGGAGGCTGAAAATTTTTTTTTGAAGCAGCTGGAGACTCTCGACACATATAACGTTGGGCATAGAAAATAAGAGAAGACACCTTAAGCTGGAGAGGGAAGAGAAGAATGTTACACCAAGGGAGAAAAAAAAACACACACACGTTGAAGCAAAAGAAGCAGCTGGTGGCTAAGAAAGGTAAATCACGTTGAATCATCTATATCCAAGTAGATGGTGGCATGACCAAATGGAACCAGCTGCGTGGAAACCAATCAATAAAGCAAGTGGTGGCATAAAAAGAGAAAAACGATGCAGCTGGGGAGAGAACAACGTTGCTGTTGGTGGAGATGAAAACACGTTAGCTGGTGGCATAAAATAATCGTGAGCTGGTGGCTAGGAGGGAGACGTTGGCAGCTGATTGAGTGGAAATAAAGAAAGTAAAGTAGCTATGTTGAGGTGGAAGAAACCAAGACGTTAGCTGGGGAGTTGTGGCAAGAGGAGAAGAAGACAGCTGGTGCATGAAAACAACAAATTTACTTTGGCGTGAGCTGAGGGAGAAGACTCAACATTGGGTGTTCTTAATTTATTTTTTATTCCTTATTTATTTTAATTGTGTGGATTTAATCAATGCAACCATATATTATGACCATTATTTATGTTACATTGATGAATATGTGTGAGTAAGTTTTTCTTTTCGGTTAAGGTTAAGATTGACATTGGATTAGGATAATTTTTGTGGTATTGATTTTTGCTTGATTGAATGCATATTTAGTCCTAATTTAGCTTGATCAC
>JAOTJB010000208.1:28396773-28416572 GCA_027123815.1 Erythroxylum minutifolium
TCTCCCTGACCTTGTAGTACAAGCATCTTTGAACTTTATTTTCCATGAAACTAAAAGAGGTCATAACCTAATTAAACTTAAGGCACCACTCTTTAAAAGCTTGTTTCAAACTGTATATTGATTTCTCAAGTTGCATACCTTGTCAGTCTTTTCTTGATCCTGAAACCTTTCAGGTTGATCCATATAGACCTCTTCACAAAGGTCACTATTCAACAAAGCGGTTTTAACATCCATCTGATATAGTTCCATATCAAATGAACTACTATTGTCATGATTATTCTGAATGCATCCTTAGAGGATACAGGAGAGAAGGTAATATTAAAGTCAACCCCTTCTCTTTGAATGACCGCTCGGGTAACCAACCGAGCCTTAAATCACTCAACTTTACCCTGAGTGTCCTTCTTGAACTTAAACAACCATTTACAATTGCTAAGTTTGAAATTTTAAGGCAAATCAACTAGCTCTCATACCTTGTTATGCTTCATGGATTGCAGCTTATCATTTATTGCATCTCACAACAAATCTGCATTGTGTCCAGAAACAACTTTCAAAAAAGTAATTGGATCTGTAACATGTCCAATATCATAGTCTTGTTCATCCAAATAGACTATTAATTAAATGGAATAACAGGCCATCTCACTTTAGTAGATCTCTGCAACTACATTAGTTATTGTACCTCAAGACCTCTATTTATATAAGAATCGGTTCTTGTACTTGTATGAGCATGGTACTGAGACCTTGATCTAAAACCTAACTGTATGAGTAGCGAATATGAAATAACTGTAGTATCTGTCCTGCTATCATATGAAGGGTGCCGAAGACCACCCTCATCACAGACATCATATTCTAGAAACTTAGTCGTTTGTGATTTTAAAATTCTTGACCCTCCTTCTCTACAGTAGAATATGTAGCCTTTAAAGTGGTTGGGATATCTAACTAAATAGCAACAAGTAAAATGAGCATGTAATTTCCTTTCATAAGGATTATATAAGCGTGCCTCATCAAAGTAGCCCCGTACATGAATATGTGCAAGGCTAGGCTTCCACCTTTCCATATCTTAAAAGGTGTTTTTGGCACTGACTTGCTTTTGACTCTGTTAAGTATATACTATGTTGTCTATTGAGATATGGAGCTGGATAATATATTTGGACTTTACACCAGGCCCACAATCACAGATCAGTTATGTCTTTTGTATTGTCCTGAGCATATAAATATGTTTTATTCTCCTAGTGTACAATACGTTGAAAAACATTCACAGTGAAATAAAAAACCCTAGCTGCCCGTGGACGTAGCCAAACATTGGTGAACCACGTAAATTTGTGTGTGTCTACTATTTTTTGCACTTATTCTTTGAATATTGTGATTAATCGTTCATAACAACTAGTATCAGAGTTTGGTTCGTATCACAACAATCTAAAAATATGTAAAGTGCGAAGATTCAAATTGAGAAATTCTATGGAACCGATTTTGGTTTTTGGAAGATGCAGATGGAAGATTATCTGTATCAGAGAAATCTCCACGAGCCCTTGTCAGGGGAGAAACCAAAAACCATGAAACAGGAGGTTTGGGATCTGAAAGATTTGCAGGCACTAGGGTTGATCGTTTATCGTTAGCGAGAAATGTTGCCTTCAACATCGTTAAGGAGACAACGACTGCAGGAGTACTGAAGGCTCTGGCAAAAATGTATGAAAAACCATCAGCCATTAATAAGGTATATCTGATGCGTCATTTATTTAATCTGGAGATGTCTGAAAGTGGATATGTCACAGATAATATTAAGAATTTAATATGATTATCAGTCAATTAAGTTCTGTTGATATTAATTTTGATGATGAGATTAAAGCCCTAATTTTAATGTCCTTTCTACTCGAGTCGTGGGATACTGTTATTTCCATAATAAGTAGTTCACATAGGTCTGAGAAGCTAAGGTTTGATGAAGTCCAAGATGTTGTTTTGAGCGAGAGCATTTGCAAAGGACAAATCGGGGATTTGTCTGGTAATGCACTTAGTGTCAAAAGAAGGGGCAGGAGAAAGTCGAAGGGAGGCTATAGTAAAATGGTTGATCGAAATCAAAAGGGAAAGGAAAATTTCAAGGCAGAAATGAGGTCTCTTGTTGAAACTATGGTGAAAAAGGACACTTCAAGAAGGACTGCTCTAAAGCTAAGAAGAAGAAAGGCCAGAAAAACAATAAGTCCCATGAAGATGATGATTCTGTAAGTTCTGTGGAAGACATTGGTGACACCTTAATTCTTAGTGTGGACAGTCCAATTGACTCTTAGGTACTTGATTCCAGTGCATCATTCCACTCTTCCCCGAGTAGAGAGTTATTCTATAATTTCAAGTCTGGAAATTTTGGGAAGGTGTATCTTGCTGATAATAAAGCCTTGGAGATTGCTGGAATGGGGGATATGTGTATCCAGACCTCAAGTTAGAGTAAATGGAAGCTGCAAGATGTCAGATATATTCCTGACTTGAAGAAGAATCTGATTTTTATCGGTCAATTGGACAACACGAGTTACAGAGCAATGTTTGGGGAGAGTTCCTGGAAAATTAGGAAGGGAGCTATGGTCATAGCACGGGGCACAAAATCTGGACCTCTATCCACTACTACAGGGTGTTCAAACATGGTTGCTGTAGTTAATAGTACAACGAGCTCGAGTCTGGGGCACAACAAACTAGGACACATGAGTCAGAAGGGGATGAAGATGCTAGCTTCAAAGAGGTATCTGCAAGGTTTGAAATTTGTTGATATGGGTTTTTGTGAGAGTTGTGTTCTGGGAAAGGAAAAATGAGTCAGTTTCACAAAGGCTAGTAGAGAACCAAAGGCAAAACAGTTAGAACTAGTACACACAGACGTGTGGGGGCCATCTCTAGTCTCCTCTCTTAGCAGTTCGAGATACTACGTTAGTTTCATTGATGATTTTAGCAGGAAGGTATAGGTTTACTTTCTAAAACATAAGTCAGATGTGTTTGCTACCTTTAAGAGGTGGAAGGCTGAAGTTGAAAATCAGACTGGGTTGAAGATCAAATGCCTAAGGTCTGATAATGGTGGAGAGTATGATTCTACAAAATCCAAGAAGTTTTTGATAAGGGAATCGGGTGCACCAGGATAGTTCCTAGCAAGGCAAGACAGAATGAGATTGTTGAAAGGGTGAACAGAATGTTGAATGAGTGAGCAAGAAGCATGAGACTACATGCTGGGCTGCCAAAAACGTTTTGGGCAGATACAGTGAGCACAGCAGCATACTTGATAAATAAAAGACCTTCAGTTCCTTTGGGTTTCAAAATGCTAGAAGAGGTTTAGTCAGGTAAGGAGGTCAAGTTTACTCACCTGCAAACTTTTGGGTGTGCTTCCTTTGTTTGTGTTGATCCAGAGAAGAGAGATAAGCTTAATGCAAAGGCTTTGAAGTGCTATTTCATTGGGTATGGTTTGGATCAGTTTGGATATAGATTTTGGGATTACAAGAATAGCAAGATCTTGAGAAACTATGATGTGACATTTGATGAGAATGTCCAGTATAAGGACAAGTTTGGGGTGCGATGTAAAGATGTAGAAGAAGTGGGAGCTAAGGTTGAGTTACATGAAATTTCACCTTATGATATTACAGCAAGACCACAGGAAGATCCAAAAATATTGTTCCAGAACTAAAACAGCAGCCAGTTACACCTGAGCCAGTGTTGAGAAGATCTACCAGGGTTACCAGGGCATCAAAAAGGTATTAACCATCCTTGCATTATTTGTTGTTGACTAATGGAGGGGAACCAGAATCCTTTAATAAGGCTTTGCAGGTGAAGGATTCAATCAAGTGGGAGTAAGCGATGGATGATGAGATATGGTCACTTGAGAAGAATGATATTTGGGAGTTAACTGAGTTGCCTGCAGGGAAGAAAGCTCTATTAAAGAAGTGGGTCTACAGGATCAAGAATGAAACTGATGGTACATTTAGGTTCAAGGCTCGATTGGTGGTTAAGGAATATTCACAAAGAAAAAGTAATGACTACATTGAAATATTCTCTCCTATTGTGAAGCTAACTATAATCAAAATTTTGTTGAGTATTGTTGCAGCAGAGGACTTGCACCTTGAGCAGATGGATGTAAAAACAAATTTTTTATATGGAGATCTAGAAGAAGAAATCTATATGTAGCAACCTGAGGGATATGAGGTCCCTAGTAAGGAAGATATGGTGTGTAAGCTCAAGAGGAGCTTGTATGAATTGAAGCAGGCTCCAAGATAGTGGTATAAGAAGTTTGTTATAATATATGTGTATTTGAATTGTTATAGAGGCGCATTTGGAACGTCAACCCACCGACGTTGCAGAGACTTCCAGGCATTAGCTTCAGAAGCTGTTGGTGAGTAACCTAGACGGTTTCTCTCAATTTTTGTTTTCTTATGACTGTAGTGGATAATGGTGGGACTGTGATTTGCTTGTGATTATAGATTCTGGACAGAAGGTCCGATGACTGTGTACTGGGGAGTTGTGATATTGAAGTGCTACTTGTATTTGAATTGGAGACCTACATGCCTATGATATGATTATTTATGACATATGTGATCGTTTGTGGCATGTGTGATTAATCGTGTCCTATGCAAATTGATTGTGGCATATGTATTTCATTCATGAATGCATGTTCAGATAATGAAAGTTGTGACCGGAGCAGCCACCGATTAGAGCTTAAAGCTCAACGAGTGATTTTAACCTCAAGCTCAACAGTGATTTAGAGCCTCAAGCTCAATGCTTAATGAGCCCTATAAGGGACAGTTCAGGCGCTCAGTCACAACACCGTAATAATTGGAAAAGTGTCACATGAGTATTTCATATGCATTTGATAAATATGCTTGATTGAGTGAAAGGCATAATGCCTTATACTTATGTGAAAACAAAAGTGTTGCTTATGTGAAAAATGTGTGACATTTGATTGATGGATAATTGTGCTATGTTTAATGTGTTGTATGAATTGAGTGAACCATCGATGATGGTTACCTCACTGAGTTCGCAAAACTCATCAAAATTGCAACGTTGTCTTTTAACTCCTAACTTCAGGGGAACTTTTCCAGTCGTGTAGATTGTTTTGGCGAGAGAAGTCGTGGCTCACAACTCAGTCAGCTGGGACTTTTGGATGACTTAGATAGATTTGCTACTTTTTCCTCTTTCCCATAGCATTTTGTACTGAGGTATTGGATTTATGTACAGACAGTAGAAGATGATAAATGTAGAAACCTTTGATTTTGATGGAATGAAATGAGGAAGAAGTTGATTTTAAAAATATTGCGGTTTCTATTACTGCTTTATTGGTAAAAGTGATATGATGCTATGTGGAATGAATGTACTGATCGCACGTAGCTCACCCTTATCATAGCATATGTACCAGAATGATCTGGGGGCGTCCCAGTGTGTACCCAACGGTGAGGGGTGCTACAAAAAGTCCTTGTCTCTCCTTGACACTGAGGTCACTCCTAATCACTATTCACTCACTCGATGATCTCCCCTACTCCCATAACCCCTAACTATAAACACAACTGGTGTAACAACCTTGCCCAGTTAGCATTCTAGAATTATGCAAAATGAAAACAAACTTCATGATAAGAGTCATCATCAACAAAACAACATTCATAACAGAATGATAGTGACATTCCTGGACCAGACTTCAAGGACCGTTCAGTTTTAGTTCCTTATTCTTTTTGTGAAAATACACATTCCTGATGTTGGGCCTAGGCTTCTATCACACTCTTATTTGCTTGTCTCCAAAAACTAGTAGTCACGTAGTATCTTACTATTACAAAATAATGTATATTGTATGTTCCTTATTCTTTCTGCAAAAATACACATTCCTGACGATTGGACGTAGGCTTCTATCACACTTATTTTCATGTCTCCAAAAACTAGTAGTCACGTAGTATCTTACTATTACAAAATAATGTATATCGTATGTAGCAGAAATTTAAAGTTTTGTAGTACTTATCTTTCAATAATACTTAAACAGACTATGAACATAATCCTTTGTAGACTATTAACATTTTTGTCTGCATGGGAATGCAATAGTTTTATTCTCCGATTCTGAGGTTAGAGAACCGGTGTTTGATAGGTTCCCATGACTTGGCTGTCTCTTCATCACAAACCACATGCTTCAGTTGCCTAAGGTTGATGACCGATTTTGGCAGTTCACATTTGGAGCAACCATTCATGTAAAGCTTTCTTAAACTCCGCAAGTCACCGATTCCGTCTGGCAATTTCCTGATGCTTAAGCAATCAGCAATGTCGAGAGTGTTTAACTTGTCAAAGCTCCAGATTGTTTCTGGCAACCCCAACAAATTTATGCAGGACCTGAGCCTCAACAACTGCAAATCCACTAGCTTTCCAATTTCTTTAGGCAATTTGGACAGCCTATTACAATATGTGATGCTAAGTCTCTTTAACTTGACTGCTTCACACATACCAACAGGTAGCTCCACAATGTTACTGCAGTAGCCTATATTGATCTCCTCTAGGTTTGGTAATCTATCTGAAATCTGTATGTTGTCGTAGGAAAAATCCTGGCCCATGGTACACATAAACAAGGATAGTTTCTGCAGACTTTTTAGTTGTCCAGAGTTCAAAGTAATGGAAGGAATCAAAACCTGCTCCATTCTAATTCTTCGCAGTTTCTCAAGATTGTTGAGAAGCTCAAAGTTAATGATTTCAGCGTTTGCAACTCCATAATTTGTAACTATCAGAGTCTTTAGATTTTCCATTTCTGTAAAACTGGGTAAAGTGTACTTCTTTGCACGAAAGTTCAGAATTAGGACCTCAACTTCTGGAGCTCGCATGTTGCACCAACTTGATGAAAATGTTTCATCTGCAAATTTGCCACTTTCTTATTTAAAAAAATGATAGGAGTTCATTTTTTTGGTAACCAAAAAAAAAAATGATAGAGTTGATATGAAGTTATTAATGTCACATGAAAGGAAATTCTTCGTAGAAAACTTGAATCTACAGAGTGACACTTATAATGAGATTAAGTAGGTGATGTTTGTTAAACAGCATTTGAGATCTCATGAAAATTTTGGTCACAACAGCTCAGATCAGCTACCTGTGGAGAAAGACAAAAGGCGGGCATTAAATGATGGCTGTTTTGGTTGGCACCACCAATCCGGAAATTTTCTATCGACTAAATCTACAACCAGCCTTTTCCTTTCTTCAATGGGATCCAAGTTGCTCAGATGGTTCACCATTCCTCTAAGAAGATCATGCTGCATGACAAAGTGGTCTTCATAGTAGCCTTCAATTTCACTTCCATCTTTCCTGTTGAATAGGAAAATACCTGTTGCTAAGAAAGAGATTCTGTCTTCAGGCTCAAAGACATGTAGCTGCATTTCTATCTAACATTATACGAGGCTCATAAATATAAAAAGATAAGCAACCATGGTCAACCTGCATTTCCTCAAACTCAACTTTAGGGAAAAGCAAAATTCATACAGTTTCATTATCATAGTTAATCTAGCTCAGGATTAGTTTTGGTGAATCTGCTTTTCAAAGGTACCTCTTAAATGCAAGGTCAACCAGACTCAAAGTAGACAATTTATGGAGGTATGATGTCATTTCATCTTCTTCTAGTTTATACAATTCTGCCCATATATCAATAAGGGCTGTTGCAGAAATGAATTGGCCTTCAGGAAATGAACCTAAGTCCATGTAGCAGTCCTTGACAACCGTATCATCTAAAGCATCAAAGCTGCTCTTGAGGCATTTAAGAATTTCTTTGTTTGTTTCGAACAATGAACCACTTTTTGACCATTCCTTCAGTCTATTCCGCCAGATTGCCGGAGGTTGTCTATAAAGTGATCTTCCCACCACTTTCAGGGCCAGTGGAAATCCATTGCAGGCTTTTACCACCTGCAAATTGTTCCAATAAAATAAAGTTACCAACTCATTGGACATCAAACACACTGAAAGTAGCAACAGAGTCACCTCTGTAACTGGCTAGTTATACCACACCAATTGTTTCGGAAGATCTAGAAAAGGTTCTAATGATATTATAGCCTCATTCGTAATTAAAAAAACTGAAATGTCCAGTTTTTAAAGTACATAAGCATATGAGAAAAGTATATATGCATCTTCGGATTGCGGATTGACCAAGCACCTTAGTCACAAGATCTTCGTCCACATATGAGCTCCCTACTTGTAGACCTGCTGAGTAGCAAAAGAGGTGCATGGAATCTTCGAAGTTCAAAGGCTCCAGTTTTTGAGTGCGGTCATATCTTGGGAAAGTAGATATTGATGTCACCAAAAGCTTATAGTCAGGTAGCTGAAAACTGAAATTGTCAAGTAGAGAATCTGAACCAGGCCAAACATTGTCAAGAATGAACAATGTAGGTTCGGCTACATGCTTCAGCAGTAACTTCAAGCGGTTGAATGCATCCTCATCATCTTCAAACTCAGGAGCCACATATCCCATGTGTAAAAATAACTGCCTTATAATAGCCTTCAAGTTAGGTGTCTTTGCGACAGTCACAAAGCAGATATTATCTTTGAATTTTCCTGTCCATATAACATTTATCAAATTTTGTAATGGATAGATCAATCCTTCAATCAAAAAGTGTTAAGTATAAGATCACGTTTAGGATGAATGTGAATTTTCACACATTAAAATTTAGATGAAGCTGATTGCTCTAAACCCTATTGTCTAAGAACACATTTCTACTGTTCCAAAGATTCAAAATCAAAATCATAAAATGGTGTCACATAGATCGGCAGATTCAATTATCTGATATCTTTTGAAAAGCTTAAACTTTATGATTTTCTGACAGTAACGGAAATCTCCATAATCGAATGATGCAAAGCTGGTAACAATTTTCTGAGAGTTAAACTTGCATTAATTTGTCTCTTGGTTTTTCTGGATCGTGTTTTTTCTTCTTGTTCCTTTGTCGGACAGAATTGCTTGCTAAAGTTGCCAAACACAAGTTTCAAGCAGAAATAAATTAGGAAAGACTAAATACTTCTATAGGTACCTTGAACTTGCTCATCTTGACAAAGTTTTTTAGCCAATGTCGTCTTCCCACATCCTCCTGGTGCAGACACTACAACCACTGATACACTCTGCTTAAACAGTTCATCTTTCAATTTCCACATTGGCATGTCTAATCCAACAGTAAACTCTGGTGGGTCAGGAGGAGCATATGGACGCAAAAGTACAGTCTTGTCAGCCGAATTCAAGCGCTCAAGTTCCTCACGTATGAACTTGACATCCTCGTGAACTCCAGTCATCAACTTTGTTTGCTGAAGCAACATAACAATCTCACAGAACCTTTTAAGCGAGCTATCCAATCTGAGAAGCTTCCCAGTGTAACCAGATGCCATGAAGCAAATGCAACATCCATTGATTTGTGATAACTTTTCAACTAGCTCGTGGCTTCTCTTGATCTGTTCCCACAGTTTCTCCACCTCTTCACATCCAAGATTGAATAACTCATTCAGATCTTTCACCTTTTCAACAACAGGGGTAATTGTTTCCAACGTTGTTTGTAACGTCTCCAAGGCCTGATCGAAATTCTCGGTGTTCTTCCTCGCATTAACCACAGCAGACAATAGCTGAGCAACTACTGCTCCAACAACTGCATCTGCAACAATCATGACCACTACTTCTGAATGAATCTGTGCACTTTTTAGACATCATAAATCTGATTACTGCATGGCACTGGCTTGGAGCTTTTTGTGCTTTTACTTTTTGGTATATTAGAGCCCTTCATTCTGTTAGTTGTCCAAAGATGGTTTACTGGAGATCATTATTGGCTTCCAAATTTATCCTAATTAAGGATAGTCTTCTGTTCATAATCTTGTACATGGAGTAAAGCACATATGCTTTTCTCTAATACTTTTCTACAGAAACTAACTGCTTCTATATGCTAATTATGCCACCGAAAAGACGAAAGGGAAACAAGAAAGTAATGGCAGGGCCAAAGAAAAGAACCAATGTGATAAACAATCTTCTGCCAATGTATGAATCTAACAGGAAGCTTGAACTGAAGGTAACCGATACTGACAGACAAAAGTCCAAATTAACTAAAGGACTAATTGTTCTCTTTGCGTAGATATATTGCCATTACAGAGTTGTTTTTGCTTTGTAATATTGGCTACTTTCGCCAGATACTGTTTTTATAATAAATTTTATAATAGAAGACGTAATTTAATTATATAAAACTGAGAGATTATTTTCTAATTTTAGAAAATTATTTAAAATGATATTTATTATTGCCCATGCAGTAGTACTATAGTGTACCATTTTCAAAATTAGTACCAACTCATGTATGTATTTCCAACGTTGGTAAGAAGCAAAATTAAAATTAAAATTAAAATTATGAAGAAGTGTTTTCTTTTACATTAATAAAAATTATAAAACTTTGTAAAGCAATATTTCAACATAAACTTACTATTTTTGATTATTTTATCTTTATATATTTTCTTTATTTGAGAATGAAATACAATTAAAAACTTTTATGTCATGTATGATATGAAGAAATTTTAATTAAATCTACCTATATATACATCATTGATTAAGCACTCTCGAAGACTTTAGTTGGAGTATTGTTGAAACTCATATATGGTAAGGATGCCCATAAACATGATTATCCCTTTGACAATGCGAAGATAATGACCTTTTCTTAGTACTTTCATAATTATTGTGCTTGCATAAAATTATCGTCGGTAAATTTGGAATAGTAACAAAATTTCAAATTGCATGTTGCATAAATATTTGTTGAAACCATTATTAAAAACAACTGCATATCACATAATAAGAATAAGAATAAGATTTATTTTTTGAAAAGAATAAGAATTTATCTTTGAAAGTTAAAATAAATGTATTTACCAACGAATACTCGAATGAAGATTGATACAAGAGATTGTCCGTGTGAATCTTCAATGCTTCCTTCTAGCCGATGGATTAATCCAAGTCTAATAGACTGCTGATGATATGAATTAAGATTAAGCAACAAACATTGAACCACCCATCTTTCTGTCGCAAGTAAACTTAAGTTTTGGACATTTCCTTTAGCCACCAAAAACTCAATTATCCACAGAAAGAGTTGATATGTGATCTCCTCTAAAGTTTTTTTTATCGCTGTTTAAAGATTTTGAAGTTATTTTTCAACATGGTGTATATGCAACAACTTAGTTCTAATTTGAATACTATCAAATTCTCACAATTAGTAAATGAGATAGTTGACAACCATTAAATCATTGAAGAGTTGACACCCGTTAAATCATTGAAAAATAATTCATATTGAATTAGTTATGATTGAGTTTCTTTAACATTTATTTCTAGAATATAAATAAGTGAAGATTGATATGTGCTAATTAGGCTATATTTTTTGTATAATTTTGAGAGCATTTGACTTGTATTTAGATGATTTTTGAAAGATTTGATGCTTAAGATGGTTTATATTTTGTTTATTGGTCTTATTTTAGCTTCTCAATGCAGAAAAGAATTTAAGTAAGATAAAGCCAAGTTGGAGAAGTTTTATAGTGATTTTAGATGAGCATAAGTTGAACATAGTCTCATGTCTGGCCTAACTATGAGACCATGTTCTAACTCGTACAACTTATTGGTGCATTTTGCCTTTTTCACAACTTGACACATAAAGGAACATGGCATAAACATGTTCCTCCCATGTTTGATCTTGGTGCATTTGGCTTCTTCAACAATTTAGCCATATAATAAACATAACCTTAACATATTATTGCGTTTTTCAACTTGATATAAATATCGTATTATATTTGTGGACTTCAAATCTATCACGTCCCAAACGGGCAAGTGATGGATACATAAAACCTAAAAGTCAAAGCCCTCAAATCATATATGTAAGCCTGGTTCCTAGTGGAAAAAACTAAAAAATCTCAAAAAATAAATAACAACACGAGCACAAGCAAGTATAAACACATTAAAGTACAATACTGTTACCATACATTAGAAGAAAAATTTTCAACATACTACTATATCATTGTAAATGCTAGAGTACAAGTATAAGTGAAAACAAATGAAAAGCATACGTAGATGTAGATATGTTGCAATTGATGCTCCTTAAAGTCATTATTGTGAATTTAGTGGTAGTTGACATGAAAAATAGAGTAAAGGGAAGTCAGATCTCACTAAGTAAGTCCATATCGCCTTACGACATCGAATGGAAAGCTCTCACAATATATAGTTTATACTAGTATAAAAACATATATATAATGCATAACAAATCACATGCAATGCTTAATAAATTGTTAGTAAGGAATATCTTTAGTACCCTAGTCTCCAAGGGTAAATCCTCACAATATTATACCTCAAATGGCTGTAGGGAGTTGAGCATCACCGACCGTCTAACCACACACTTATATAGTTGTAAGGCTCTCTTAGTCTAAAGGTGTTGTGGGAAGTCAAGCATTACCAACATATCAGCCCTCACTCAATAGGTCCAAAGTCAAAATCACATCAATAATATACATATCAAATAAGGACTAGACCAAGAGCTAAATCTCAACTAGGGCTGGTCTGTATCATATCTCGATATCATAGCATAATCATCTCTCATAATCAAATCGATGAGCATCTAGTTTTAATACAAACCCATCAAGTGGAACGTCCTACACATTTTTCTTCCTTCACAATCACAATAGAACACATAAACACATAATATCACTATCAATCATTTAATTTCATAAAACAAGCACTTAGTTATGTAAAAACCATCATAAATGTATACAGTATGCCATGGGTACCTAAACCCATATTGTTATGGTAATATTTTCATAGGCATCATAATAAAAGTTATATAAATTATATATATACATGTATATACTTTTTTTGTATTTATATGTTAAAAATATATAATTGGGGACTTTCTCAAAGGGAATGCTTGGACAAAGAGAAGAAGGGCAACTTATCTTCTTTCGACCAGTCAAGATAGTTGCCAGACTGTTGATTTCGAAGCTCATTCGGTTCATCTTATCTTTCCTGTGATTCAATCGATTCCTAAGAATTTAACTCTCGACCATTCAAATAATAAAAAGGAGATCCAATGGTCTAAGCTCCACCCAAACTGGGTCTCAGTTCACACATACACATAAGTACATAAAAAGTATATACATGTATATATTAATTTATATAGCTTTTATTATGATGCCTATGAAAATGTTACCATAATAATATGGGTTTAGGTATATATATATATCCATAAGGATAAAGGCATCTATTATGGCTTAACATGTCATCAGTCATATCAGAACCATATTCAATAGCTAGTATGGATATATAAGTAGATATATATGAACTTAATTAATGTACTTATTTGTTTGAAACTTACGATATGGATCTCACTTCTAATATACCTTTATTTTTATCAGTCTAGAGTGATACACAGTGACCAATAATGAGATCATAAAGCTTTTTCTTTTAACATCAAGGGGAGTCTAATAGTGATGGTGGTGGTCGAAAAATACTCACTAGAGGTGACAAATAGAAGATTTGAGTTTCTATCTAATTTTTCTTCTTAATTTTTATGATAATTTTGGCATTATTATAAGGTAATGTATGGTTTTAATGAGCTCAAGGAGAGGAGTTGATTGGTATATATGGTTAGTTGGTGAGAGTCGCAGTGGTAAAGAATAAAAGAAAAGGATGGTTTTATAAATAGTAACCTTTATGGGGTAAAAATGAAAAATATAAACGATGGGAGTGGAAGATATATATATATATATATATATATATAAAGGAGGGTATCATAATATCTGCTCTTTAAAAAAATTGTCCTCGAATTTTATAACAATGCTCTATTGAGGAAACAAGTATAGATATAACTCTCGCATCTCTCGCTCTATCTTCCAAGTGATCTCCTTGGCATTACCATTCCTCCTCATCGCCTTAACTATAGGGATTTGCTTTGAACATAGCTGGCACACTTGAGAATCCAAAAAAGCGATTGATTTCTTTTTATAGGTCAGGTTCTCGTTCACCTTTACATTTTATGATTGGAGCACATCAAAAGGATAAAAAATGTACTTATGAAGCATAAAAATGTGGAATATTGGGTGGACTTGCTATATAACTGGAGGTAACACCAATTGATATGTCACATTTCCATCTCTTTCTATTATCTCGTGACGTCCGATATATCTTGGAGATAGTGTCGCTTTCTTTCCAAACCTTGTCACACCCTTCATTAGATACATCTGTAGAAATATAAAGTCCCTGACTTGAAATTCCACCCCTTTGCACTTCGAGTCCGTATAAATCTTATGTCTACTGAACACTATCTCTAGTCTTTTCTTGATTAATAGAATCTTCTCTAATGTGATCTTGATTAGTTTTAGGACCTTCAATGGCCTCCTGCCTACCTCCTCTCAGCATATCAGTGATCTACATTTTTCCATATAATTTCTTGTAAGATGCCATCTCAATTCTACTGTGGTAGCTATTATTGTAACCGAACTTGATCATAAATAAGAGTAAATCCCAATCACCACCAAAGTCCTTCATACACATACTTAACATATCTAAGATTTGAATCATCCTTTCCATCAGTTTGAGGATGGAATGTTGTGCTAAAATCAAATCTGGTGCTTAATGCCTCTTATAATTTCGTTTAGAACTGAGATACGAACTGTGAACCTTGATCAAAGAATATCAAAATGAGCACCCCATAGAGATACACTATTTGATTGATATATATTAAAGCGAGCTTGAACACTAACTAAGTGGTTTTCAAGGGTAAGATGTGGGTTGACTTCATTAACTTATTTACGATCACCTAAATTAAATCACATCTAATCCTTGTATAATGTAGGCTAACCATGAAATCTATTATGATCTTTTCATATTTCCATTCAAGAATTGATAATGGTTGTAGCTTAATTAAGGGTCTTTACTGCTCAACTTTTACTTGGTTGCAAGTCAAGGACTTAGAGACATATTCAACTATTTCCTTTTTTATATCATCCCACCAATAAGTGTCTCTAATATTACGATACATCTTTATGAAACCTAAATGTACATTGTATGTCGATAGTGTGCATCCTCTAAAATATACTCTTTTTAGTTATCTACATCTAAAAAACACAGTCTCCAATTCATTCTTAGCATACGTCCTCCATCAATCTCAAAATTTGTGTGACATCCTTCTCAAACTTCATACATAAGCTTTTGAAGCTTAGGATCTTAGCCTTGAGCGACCTTGATCCCGTCCAACAATATCGATTGTACTCTAATGCTTGCCAATAGTACTCTTGAATATGAAATCTAAAACTAAGTGCCTTGATCCATCAAATCATGTAACTCTTTGGTCAAAGCTCTTCTCTTTACTACGATATGTGCCAAACTACCTGATACTTCCTACTTAGTACATCTATTATGATATTTGCCTTTCCAGGATGATACTGAATTGTGCAGTCATAATCTTTTAATAGTTCCATCCACCTTCTTTACCTCAGATTTAAGTCTTTATGCTAAAATATCTATTTTAAACTCTTGTGCTCTTTGTAAATTTCTCACGTCTCATCATACAAATAATGTTTCCAAATCTTTAAGTCAAAGATCACACTGCCATCTCTAAATCATGAAACGGATAAATTTTTTATAACTTTTCAATTGTCTAAAACCATAAGCAATCACCTTACTATGTTGTATCAACATGCAACTTAGGCCAACTCTCGAAGCATCATAAAACAAATGAAATACTCCACCTTCAGTTGGTAGAGCCAAAACTAAAGTTGTAATTAAACACACTTAAGCTTTTAGAAGCTCTCCTCATAGGCATCAAACCAAATGAACTAGGCATTCTTTTGCTTCAAACATGTCAATAGGGCTGCTATGTTAGAAAATCCTTAGATAGATCTTTAATAGTAGTATATCAATCCCATAAAGCTTTGCACTTTTGTCGTCATCTTTTGTCTTTCCTAATTTGTTATAGCTTCCACATTTTTTGAGTCCACTTATATCCTCTCCTAAGATACCACATGTCTTAAAATGTGACACTTTTAATATGAAATTCACACTTCAAGAACTTGGTATACAATTCATGTTCTTAAAATGTCTACAACACCACTCTCAAATGTTAGGCATGCTCTTTATATATTCATGAGTACCCCAAAATATCAATGATAAAGATGATCACAAACCTATCTAAGAACAATTTAAACACTCTATTCATTATATTCATAAAAAATTTTGGAGCATTTGGTAAGCCTAAAGGACATTACTAGGAATTCGTAATTGTCGTATCAAGTCTTGAAGGTATTTTTAGGTATATCCTTTAATCTAATGATATCCATACCTTAGTTCGATCTTAGAAAAATACCTAGCACTTTGAAGTTGATCAAATAGATAGTTAATTCAGGGTTATGGATACTTGTTGCAAACGGTCACCTTATTCAATTACATGTAGTTAACATACAGCCAGAGAGAACAATCCTTTTTCTTTACCAACAGTACCGACGAACCCTATGGTGATGTGCTAGGCCTAATGAAGCCTTTATATAATAAATCTTGTAGTTATTCTTTTACTTTTTTTAGCTCTATAGGTGTAATTTTATATTGAGGTATAGAAATCAAAGTTGTACCAATTACTAGATCAAGGCAGAACTCGATTCTATCTAGAGGTAGCCCTGGTAATTCTTTAATAAATACATTTAGAAATATCTGAACTGTTAAAACACTTTGTTAATTTCTATGGCACATCCCTTATTGAGGCCAAGAATCCTTGACACCACTATTTAAGTATCTTGTTAGCCACTAATGTTGAAACTATATTGGATTAGATGGTCCTCTTATCTCCTTCAAAAGTAAACTCTACCTCACCCGAATAAAAAACATGGTATAATGACTAAATAACTAGTTCATCCTTAGTATTACATCAAAATCCATAACTAGAAAACTCTAAGATTCGCTTCCAATTCCTACTATCGATCTCTACAAGATATGAGTAATAGATCAAATATACCTCTATAAACTCACTAAGAAGTGTGGATACGAACAAGGATTCTTCCATCTTATCTAGTGCTACTTTTAGTCTTATAGCAAAGTTAGGCGATGTAAAAAAATAGGTTGCTTCCAAAGATATCAGAACTTTAGCTTCTAATCCAAAGATGAGAATACTAATACCACCATATTCAAAACTCTTGCATCTTGAAGGGAGAGGGTGAACACACTAGCCTGACCATAACTTGCATGCTGAGAGTTAGAGGACTATTACTGACTACGACCTCCAGATCTACCTCCCGAATGCCTCCCAAAAACTTACCCCTATTAGGTATCAAACTGTGGTCCCTTTTATGGCTATTAAAATGGAGGCTGCATCACACTAGAAGAGGTATAGTGATGTCACATTGTTGGATAGTCCTTGATTAGATAACTGTACTAGCCACATTTATAACACCCTTTTAGTGGTATGTAGGCCTAGTGTACCCTGTCACACTGCTGGCAAATTGTTAAGCCTTAACTACTACATTTGGAGTTTTGTCTACTACTGTTATTACTTCCTACAGGCACAAACCTATGTCCTCCTAAATGTCTACGACCATATCTCACATTACCATGTGCTCGGACAGCCATCTATCGAGAGCTCTCACTCTTATTATACCCTAAAGAAAAGTTTTATTATTATTACTGCCATTATTGAAAACTAGAGGGTCTTGTTGAACACCTTATAGTTTGTTTTCCAATAGACAAAGCACCCTGCTCCATAAGGATCCTTTCCAACTACTTGGCCATGTCTACTAAAGTAAAGAACTTCTTTTGATAACTTATAGTCATGTTGAAGAAAATGGGTCTCAACCCTAATAAATATTAGTTGTTCTTCCTTAACTCATCTGAAACAGTCTTTGGGACATATTGACTTAATAGAATGAAGTTAGTGATGTACTCATCCACCATTCTATCTCTTTAATATAGATTTAATAACTCTGACCTAAGTGCCTTTCAAGCTGCGAAAAAGAGGAAATAGTCCATAATCCTCTCCCTAACATGTGACCAATTCACTGTACCTAAGTGTGGAAGGATGTGGTCTTAATGCTAATCCTTGGACACTTCCTACAAGCACATCTCCACTAAACCCACTAGATGGGTATCATAATAGTGCAACCTCCTGCCTCACATCTACATTTCATCAAGGAAATCAATGGCCTCCCTGCATCTGGTCTTATTAAACTTTAATGAACAAAACCTTGAATATGTTATTAACAATTACATATTTGAGCTCTCCTACTCAGGGACTATAGTTGGTGGTAGGGCTTATTATTGTTGTTATTGCATGATCATCATCTTCATCAAATCTTATAACATGGCATTGTTAGCTTTTAGTCGTACTAGAAATGTTTGTATATCAAATGCAAGCACCTTAGGAACTCCCTACAACATCTCTGGCTCTTTTACAAGTTTCTCTTAAGTCTTAGCCTACTATGCCTTTTAACTGATCCAGTGGAGGCAGACGCCTCATCTTAGTCAATTTGAGCCAAAAATGGTGCACATTTGTTCATGCTAATGAAGAAATCAAAGGAATGGTTAGTAACACCGATTAGAACAGATGAGTATTCTAAGTAAGCAAGCTATTTTAAAGAGGGTTTAAGTTCTTATCTATTTGCAGTAACAACTAGAATGTCACTGTAAGCCTTAGATCTTTTAATATAGACTCTGATATCATCATTGTTATGACCTAAACAGGCACGCAATTGGCACATTATATCTGAAAGTCAAAGACCTCAAATTATAAGTAAGCCTGGATACTAGTGACATAAATAAATACAAAATTCTAAACAAAAAATAACAACACAGGCATGCAATTACAAACACAATAAAGTATAATAATTTTAGTGTATATCAGAAGAAAAATTTTCAATAAACTACCATATCACTATGGATGCTAGAATATAAATACAAGTGAAAATAAATGAAAAGCATATGTAGAGGTAGATATATTATAGTCGACACTCCTCAGAGTCACAGCTACAAAGTTGGTGCCAGCTGACTTGAAAAATATAGTTGAGGGGAGTCATATAACATTTAGTAGGTACATATCGCCCTATAACACACAATGACATACTCACACAATTTATAGTTTATACTAGTATAAACATACATATATGATTCGTTACAAATTACATGTAAGGAAAAATAAATTGTGGACAAGGAATATCTACAGAACTCTAGTCTCTAAGGGTAAATTCTCATAATATGACACCTCAAATGGCTACGGGGAATTGAGCATCACTAACAGCCTAGCCATACACTTATACTCATAATAGTCATAAGGCTCTCGTAATTACGAGGAGCCAAGCATCACTAACAAACTAGTCATCACTTAATATGCCCAAAGTCAAAATCACATTAATAATATACATATCAAATAAGGGCCTAACCGGGAGCCAAACATTAACCAAGATTGGTTTGTATCATATCTCAATATCATATCATAGTCATCTCTCATAATCAAACCGTTGTGTATTTAGTCCTAATGCATACTCCTCCGGTCAAATATCCTACAAATTTTCAACCCCATACTCACAATTAAACACATCAACAAATAATCCAAATATCAATCATGTAATTTTTTAAAAAAGCACTTAATTAAGTGAGGGCCATTTTAAATTCATGTAGTATTCTATATGTACCCAAACCCGTATGTATATATTTGGTAATTTTTACATAGACATCATGATAATAGTTACATAAATTACATATGTAAATGCTTATACTTGTAGGTATATATATATATATATATCATAACATATCATATCCACATACTTAAGGATATGAGCATCTATCATGGCTTAACACATCATCATTCATATCA
>JAOTJB010000208.1:28462852-28482664 GCA_027123815.1 Erythroxylum minutifolium
CCCTAACTCTTTGTATATAATTAATAATATTTTTATATTATTTCTCCTTGCCCTAATAATAAAATTTTTATTAATGAAAATAAAAATTATATAAAAAATTATTCTTTAATTATTTGTATATATTTTTTATATAAATAAAAATATAAATAAATAATTTTTAAATATAAATTACATATAATAGAATAAAATTTATTAAATAATTAATAATATTATTTTTATATAATTAATAATAATTTGTATATAACTAATAATAAAATAATTAAACGTTTTATTATTTTAAATAGAAAATATATAAAAATTATTTGTCACAGTTGTGTGTGACTTTTGAAGTAAACAAGATTTTTATTTAAAATCGTAGCGTTAAACCTTTTGTAACAACCATTTTAATATCAGGGGCATAATAGTCATTTATTATACATTACATTACATTCCGTTCCATCCATTTTCCAAACAATGTTTTACTACGTTACATTATGAACCCTTCCATCTCTCCCAAACAATTTTTCATTATATTAGATTCCATTCTATTATAAACCGTCCCCTTTCGTTCCATTCCGTTCCATTAATTAACATCCAACTAAACAGACCCTAAGGGGTGACAACTGACCAGAGATTTCCATAAATAAATACTAGTATCCTCTTTTAACTTTTATTTTTGTTAGTGATTTTTAATTCAACAATCATTAATTATAAAAGCTTAATGATAAAAAAGATCAATAAAAGACTTAGTCAAATAGATTGAATTCTGGTGAGAAAAATTAGCTTTAATCAATTTATGCTGATTATTTATTGAGCATGTGATGGGGAGATAGAATAGGGTTATTATAAATAGTTAGTAATGTCTCTTGCTACCTGCTTAAGTAAGTTCATGAATATTTAATTTCTTTGATCCATTAACAGGCTCATATATTAAAAAAAGCGCAAAAAGCTGTTAACGACATAAAGATATACAACTTTCATAAAAGTTGATTGAAAGTTTTAGAAGCTGATTTTTACGCTGAGAAGCTTATTCAAGTGACTTAGCAGTTTATTCATTGTTTAATAGATAGCAAACTAGATATTTTTCCACATTTACTCCATTAATACAAGTTCATAGTTGATCCTAGGTTTATGATTAAAGTTCGTGCTCTGAACATGATTGGGTGAATTTGAATGAAGAATTTTGAATTTCTCTATAAGGAAATCAGAGAAATTAACATGTTTTTGCTTATATAAATTTCATATTTGTTATTTGAATTGATTTTGAACAAGCATTACGTGAAAAAACATGTCAAAAATGAACTTTGGGTTGATTTTTTGACCAAATATCACCAAAATTTGTCGAAAAACTCACCAGAAATGTCGCAAGAAATCCTTTTTTATCAATTATTAGGTAGATTGTAGTGGGAAGAAGCGATCAACTGCTTCTAGAGCAAGTTTAGCATCAAAGATGTGTGATACACGTGTGTTAGATAGTTGGTGCATGCGGGAGCCAGCATTAAACACGTGTTCGAAAGTTGACACGTGTTCGACAGTTGGGGTATATATGTGCACCATATCTGTGATCTACTCGCCATAAAGGTAACGTGTGGTATTCACACGCCTTACGCATTCAGAGATGCGTGAGGCTCTCTGCATATGTTGTGCACGTGCCTTCGACAGCACGCGCAATGTTGACATTAGTTACTGACATCAACATACTATAGGATAAAAATTCACAAAATGTTCCATCTAAGTTATTTTGGGTCAGTTTTTTAGGTCCTGTGAATTTATAAAGTGAGTTTTATGTATTTTTTGAATTTAATTATGGTAATAAACAAGGTTTAATTTCAAAAAATCAAATAAGAATATTAAAACCATGATTAAGTGAATTTTTATGCATTTAGCTTGAAATAAAAGAGATACATGTGGTTTGGTATCTCATATGTGCATTCGTTATTTGATATCCCACGATTATCACTCTGATTGATATTTTTTTATAATGAATTCTCAAATAAAGTTTGTTAATAATGTTTTCAACACTGATATCTGATAATGAGTATGTGCATAAGGATTTTACATTTATGAATGGTAAGTTGCCACATATTTTATCCCCATACAAAAGAATATGAGATTGACATGCAACTGTGTCCCTTGTGCTTATGGATCAACTTATGTATTAATGAGAATTTAGTCACTACAGTGGTCCTTCAAGTTAGTTTTTGAATTGTTCTACTTGCATGTTTAGGGATGCCTTTAGTCTTATGTTTGATTATTCAGCTCATAGATGATGGCCCTATATGAGAATCTGAAATATGCATAAAGGCATTAGAAGGAGGAAAGTCACTATTTAAGTGCTATATTCGCCTACAAGTGATAGAATCATAAAAGTTAATGGTATGTACTCTGATCTTTTTTATATAGATATTTTTTATATAGAAGTTTTACCTGCATGTATTATATAATTAGCTCATAGGTATTTCATGATACGTGTGATAAGATTCTAATATATATATTGTTTTGTGGCTTTGAGTACTAATGTCTTACATTTATGTTGATCTTTACATTATCAATTTTGCAGTCAACTTCTCTGTGAATAATAAAAATGTCACAATTGAAACCCTCACTTGTTTCAATTTTAAGAAATAGAAGTTAAATGTAGATTTTGTGATGGAGAAGACAAATATCAACATAGACATGCTTAAAGATAGGCCGCCAGCACCTACATCTATCATTTTAGAGGTTAAGAGAGCAAAATATGCACCCTGAGAAGGGTCAAATAGGATGTGTTACTTAACTACAAAGAGATCCATATTAGACTATCTGCTAAGTGGACTTCCAGAAACAACCATAGCAAGGTATTTCCTCAACAACGTCTTACAAAGATGTAAGGTATCTTCCAATGTTTAAATATGTACCTTATTAAAAGAATTATACTTTATGAGATATACGGGAGGAGGGGGAGTAGTACATAATTAGGATTGTCCACCTTCAGAGTAAGTTAAGGGTGTTAAATATTTATTTTCCTAGTTCTTGTATTATGCACCAAACTCTGAATACTCTAGCATCACAGTTTGGTATTCTATTTACCACGTATAATTCTTAGGATGAAGTTTGGGACATAAATGTACTAATCACCTATTATGTTATTGAAGAAAAGAAGATGAAGAATACAACTCATATAGCCTTAATAGCAACCAACAGGAAGGCAAAGATAAAGCCCCTTAAATTTAAAGGTAAGAAACCTAAATTTCTTCCATATGTAGATACTGGTCAATCTAGTGTTACTAGAAGTTTTGTGGATGTTGTAAAGACTATAAGCCTGAGTTGTTTCTTCTGTAAGAAGAAACATAAGAAGTTGGAATGCCAAAAATATAAAACACAGAAAGAAAAGCAAGAGCTATCATGTAACTCTTTAACTTATATGATGCTTGAGTCTAATCTTGTTATAGTCACATTAAGTTCTAGGTGGCTAGATAGTAGAGCCTCTAATCATATTGCTTCCATAATACAGGGATTCATATGAAAGAGAAAGCAGAATAGGGATAAGGAAAAATTGATGGTGGCAAATAATGAAGAAGTTGATGTAATCTCTATATAGGATATTTGTTTGAACCTTAATAAAGGGTTCAAGTTTGTATTATATAACATGTTTTATATACTGTTTTTTAGACGAAATTTGATTTTTGTATATGTTTTGGATAAATAATGTTATAGTTTTGTAATTGAAAATTTCGTTGTAAAGTTATCTTCCAATGCAAAATATATTAGTATTACCTTCTTATCATATAGCTTATACATAATGTGTCTTGCCCCTAATGATGTATGCTTCTTCATATATTATTGAACAAGTCATTAGAAAGAGACCCTTAATAAAATAGAGGTCATACATATTATGATATAAAAGTTTAAGTCACATCTCCACAAATAAATTAGAGAGATTAGCTAAGGATAACATTCTCCTAACTTTAGATTATAATGGCATAGAAATATGCAATGACTGTTGTAGGGATAAGTTAACCAAAATAAAGAAAAAGAAGTCAACTCTTTTTTTTTGGCTTATTAGAGCTTATACATACAAATATATATGGACCTTATAAAGTTACATTGTGTAATTCAAAATATTTTCTAACATTTATTGATAATTATTCCTGTTATGGATATATGTTCTTTCTCAAAGCAAATTCTGAAATTTTTAAGAAATTCAAGATCTTTAAGGCTAAAGTTGAAAATTGGAAAGTTCAATTAAGATTGTTAAATCTCACCATCGAGGTGACTATTATAGCATAATAGGGTTTTAGGATATGAAAAAGGTTCATTTGCCAAATATGTAGAATCATGTTGAATAGTGACTCAGTTCACTATGTTATGTAGTCTTGAGAAAAATGGTGTGGCTGAAAGGTTGAACTAATACAAGGACAGGAACCTATGCCTATATAAACTGAGGTTCTTAAGGTATAAGAGCATACTAAACCGGTTCAATTAAGAAGATCCACTAGAGTGATATGACCTACTATCTCACCTAATTACACAATCTATTTAGGTAAACAAGACTATGATATTGGACAATAGTAGATCTAATTACTTTTATAGAAATTATTTCTAGACTTCGTCCATATTTGTGGTAAGATGCAATGAGGGATGAGATACAATTCATAAAGCATAATAAGGGATCAGAGCTTTTATATTTAAATCATAACTACAAACCTATCAGTTATAAATAGATTTATAAGAACAAAAAGGACTCTCAGGGTAAAATTGAGCGATTTAAAGCTTGGTTAATTGCCAGATGGTTCACTCAGAGAGAAAAGATTAGCTTTAATATTACCTTTTCTCTTGTATTCTCTAAGGATGTATTTAAAGCGATTATCACAATAATGACTCATTATGATATGGAGCTACGTTAGATAGATGTCAAAATCACTTTCCTGAATTGAGACCTTTGAGAAAAGGTTTATATGGGACAACTTGAAGGATTTCAGGAATAAGATAAAGTTGATATGGTTTGTAAATTGAGAAAATCCATATATGGTTTGAAACAAGCGTCCAGACAATGGTACCAAAAGTTTGATGATGTCATTACCTTATTTGCCTTTATAAAAAATAAAGTTGAAAGATGCTTGTAATACAAGGCTAAGGGGAGAAAGGTTAACTTTTGGCTAAGCATTTTGACATGAAGAACCTTGGTGAGTCATCTTGTGTCCTAGGTATTCAGATTCACTAAGACAGATCTTAAGGCTTATTGGATCTTCATATAGAGCATATATTGAGTGTGTTCTGCATAGGTTTCATATGACTGATTGTAAACTTGTTGCAGAACCTGTCTCTCATGGTGAGAGATTGTCTTTGGAATAATGTCCAAAGAATGATCCAAAAAGAGAGGATATGAAAATTGTAACTTATTCTAGGCAGTAAGTAACATGATGTATGCCAAGGTATGCATTATATTGGACACTGCATTTATTGTTAGACTGCTGGGTGGATATATGACTAACACAGGTATAAAATACTGGAATGCATTTAAATGATTTTTGAGATATCTTAAAGGAACTAAATATTATATATTGATATTCGGGAAAGTCAACAGTTTAGATCTCATAGGTTATACGAATTCAGATTTTCCTATGTCCCCAAATGATAAGAAGTCCACATTATGGTACATTTTTATGCTAGCAGATGGTGCAGTACTATAAGAGAGTGTCAAGCAGACATTAGTACTTCCTCAACTATACATGTAGAGTGTGTGCCATGGTATGAGGCTACTTTACTAGTGGTTTGGCTCAGGAACTTAATTTTTGAGATGTCTGTAGTTGATTCAATTGTTAGACTCATTCAATTATATTATAATAATCTTTATGCTATTTTGTTCAGTAATAACAATAAGAACATCATAACTATAAGCACTTGAAGGAAAATATATGACCATGAATGAATTAATACAAAAAGGTGACATTAAGGTAGAGCATTTGGAGACTAAGCACATGCTTATTAATCCTCTGACTAAAGGACTTCACCCAATTATTTTTTAGAGACAAATATATAGTATGGGTTTATTGAAGTCCTTAGACAGTGTTAGTTAAGAATCATTGTATTTGCTCTTGATACAATTGTACATATTTCATGTGTTATGACAGTATATTTTTATACGTATTGATGATCTTCTTTTTTTTTTCTCAATCATATAGTTTCTTGTATACATTGTCATAATATATGTGAAAGTCTTAAGATCTTTGTCAATCTTAAGCATTTAAAAGTCATTGGACATATATATAGAGTGTGACCTTGCGTTTAAGTCTTCAAGACACATACATATATATACAAAAATCTATGGATTTGATAAGATATAAGGGATATAAGTATTTGATCTCATAAGAGTTTTCTCTGATACAATTCTGCATTCAGTAAGAGAAAACAAATTTCTCTTATTTATAATAAAATTTGGAGAAATTGAGACTGATAAATGGAACAATGATACATTTCAGATTATACAGGTATCATTGTAGTTTGTCACACTCCATTTTCTCATTCATGTTAATGTGGTATTAGATATGCATGATTATATTGAATTTGCATCGCATATATGCATTTGATATTGTTCAGTATTAAAAGCCTTACAGGACCGAATGATTGATTTTTATTATTTTTGGATCAAACATTTTAAATTAGTCGACCTTTACATTGATTTTACTTAACCACTTTTCCTGTTTTTATTGTTGTTACAACTATTGTAATTAATATTTCTCCAGAGGGAAGAATATTAGTGATTTTTAATTAGATAATGATTAATTATAGATTGTTTATAAAATTAAAGTTAAGAAAATTAAATTTGATCTAAAATAAAGATAATAAAGAAGCTCAATAAAGGATCTAATTGTTAGAGTAGTGCTCTAAAGGCAATCATCTTTAACACTTTTGTACAATATTTATTTTGATTAATAAGGCAAAAGGCAATTTTCAATGTTCATTTATTTATGAATTGATGTCGTTCTTAAATCGAATTAATAAAGTCCATGATACAAAACATAGCATCAATATAATCATAATAAGATCATGATAATGAGATTCTTATCATGTGTAATTATGTTAGTATCTAAATTATCCCTAGTCATAGGATTAATGAGACAAGACATTATTAATCCAGATAGACTAACACATGTTATACTCCTTGATTTGATGAAGTAATAGATCTTATAAACTGTAAGCATGAGATGTTTAGAGTTAACATGTGAATGCTTACTAAGAGTAGTAAGTACATCGGATGACCCGCTATGAGATTATCATATGGATGATCTATCAAATGTCAGTGATTAATTTCATCATAGCAATGATGCAAATATCCTTAGACTTAAGGTATTCAAAGATATCTTGGATATTGATCATGTGCTTTGACACCATTCCTTGTTGCTTCAAGATGAGGTTGCTTATAGGATGGTGATCGGGTACAACTATTAGTATTCAAAGGTAATTAGGTGGCTAATAAAGGATTCACCACTCTTAATAGAAGGAGATGATACCCATGGCTTCTCGTCGGGGTCATTACTCGGGAGTCTCTGGCCAGAGCAATTATGTTTCATGAAGAGAGTCTTTAATGACATATAAAGTAATGAGATCCCCATGACAAAAACTAACATCACTTGGACTAGATATGATATAGTCAGTATAGTGGGAGTTGACACATAGTCCATACTCCGAACCAAGTGGGGTATAGGATAGTGAAGGGATGAATTGCATACTAATTGACTATGGAAAGATTTGTAAGTCGGATAATTAACTATAGAAGAGTTTGAGTGTTAATCCATTTACATTCCAATAAATTGGCATCATGAAACCCTTCATGATTTGCTTAGATAAAGAGTTAATTCAAGTGACCAAAATAACTGAGAATCTAAGGGTCACATGCATAAAAGAATGGATGAAAAACAAACTGTACATGATTGTTAATTAAGCAAGCCACAATCATGACCGACTTAATGACAGGTGGAACATAAGTGAGTTCTTCACTTATGTACACATGAATTTTTACCCAAAAATACAATCAATAGAGAGGCCAAGGGTCTAGAAGAGTTTTGGAAGTTGAGAGGAGTGATCTTGAGATTTATTCATGCAATTTTAAGCAATTGTTGCAAGAGTTAATTGCATGTAACTTGGTTTTAGTCTAACTTTCACTAGAGTATCTACTTGAACTCATCTTATTTGGTGCTCTAACCACCCTTACATATTGATTTTTCTTCATCTTTGTGTGCTCTCTAAAAGCCAAGGAAGATGTTTGGTGTTTGCTATAACCCAAACAAGGAGAAGATTCAAGTAAGGAGGAGTATTTGTAAGGTACATATGCTGTAATTTCATGTTCTTATAAATTGTTTATACATGCATATGGATTCTGGTTTTCTGGGGATATTGTAGGGTTCGAATTTTGATTCTGACACTTCTGCTACCTTGCTATACATGTGATGCATGGACCCATGGCCATCCAACAGAAAGATCATATCTCATTGTGACTTCTAAACAGATATTACATCAAAAAATTGAGTTCAGATTAATTAAAAAGTAAAAGTTATCAATCTTTCATTTATATGTATTTGATTAAATTATCTACAATTTAGAAATTTTGTTGAAGTTATTTATGTTTTATAAAAAATTTAACATTAACTTGCATATTTTTGGTTGACTTTCGTTGAACATGTTAATAAAATAAACTTATTTTATTAATAAAATAAGAAAATGATGACCTCATAAAAAATCTAGTGACCACTGTAGTTTGTTTATTTTCTTTGTCGACTCGAGTCCCGACAACCATGTTTCTCTCTCTACTTTTAACTCCTTTTTTTCGTTTTACTCGACAACTTTCCCAAGAAAACAACAATTTTTCGAAAAAACAAATATGTTTCCTAGACTAAACATCAGTGATTGGTGGAAGGTAAAGACGAGCGGGATTACTAGCAGTAACAACAATAACAACATTAACACATTTGTAGTTTGATGGAAAATAAAGAAGAAATGGGCACGTGCTTAAGATAGTATATGTATGGTATGGGACTGAAATGCTACAATTCAAAATCACCAAGATAGTATAAGAGATATCACATATTCACCAAATCTTGGTAACCCAGATAATGTGTTGCTGCACCCAGTTGGTTCTTCATCTTCTTGTTCATCTTCATCCTATGTTTTCAGCAATTCAGAACCATCTCAAGTTCAATACTTTTGGCAAGCAAAGTTTAACTTAACTTCACTCTTTAATGGAGTCTCTAACAACCCTTTAAGGCATGGATTTGATTTAGGTGAAATTGGGTTCCTTAAGAATCAACCTATAGCAATTGCAATGCCTCAATTTTATTTAACCGAGGTAAAGGAGTTTTGGGTGGTTACCTTAACTTCTCACATAACCAAATTATAACTCCTCGTTTGTGCATTGATCCACAGCTCTGGACAACTCGTTACTCCAATTATGTTATAATGGCCTTATGTTTATGAGTTCTAAGGCTTTTTGACGAGAGTCCAGAAAATAAAGGGTTCAGATTTCCTGTTCTCATTATTCTATTCCTACCATGTTTTATGAACATTCACCCATTCATTTTTTGTGGGTTCCATTTATTTGATGGATGGATATTCATCGAACATGATAGGAACAGAGTAATAAGAACATGTGATTTGTTCTCAGAAACAAAGTATTAGAAGGTGGTTAGAGGAAAACGAGTTTGACAAAGTAAAAATAAAAATCAAGTTAGATTATAAAATAAAAATTCATTATACTTAAAGTCACATTATTATATATCTTGTAATTATTACATGATCAAAATTTAATAAAGGTAATAAAAAGATTTATTTCATACAAAATATAAGGAAAATTTATAAGTTTTTTAGTAAACTATTGATCTTTTACACTTTGACTTTTTATTATAATTACTTTAAATTTTATTAATAAAAAAATAATTATGGAGATATTAAGTTTGTTTAAAAAATAAAATATAAGAAACGAATAACAAAAATAACTACTTAAAATGGGAGCAGGGTGGCTATTCCCGTTTCTGTGTGCCATCCTAATAGGAATAGGGGAATTGATCCCCCTTAAAACTAGAGAGTAGAGACAGATTCGGTGAAATTTAAGAAAATAAACAAGAATCAGTGTACTTGGTAGAAGTCGTTAATCCTTAATAGAGTAGATGGAGTTGAATTAAAGTCTTTTCTGGTGGCTCGTTGTTATGGCTCGAGATCCATGACAACTAATCGTCTTCGGTTTTAGATAGGCCCATTGCTCACACAAGTCCATATTCCCAAACCAACTTGTCTAACTGATCGGTTACTCTTCCGCGAAGCACGCACCGGGCGGTTCATGGTTCTACCGGGTGAACGGGTTGGAGGCTTGGAGCACCCGGGTTTTATATGAATAAAATTTAATGAAAGTAATTAATCAAAAGAACATCAGTTACCTTAATCCGCCGAAAGCTTACTCGTCGTTCTCTGACGTCTACGTCATCCCATTTGGTTCTTGACACGTATCAGACTTTCTTGCTCCAGCTGTCCCCTTACATTCAATGCCCCACTCTCTTTTTCAGCTACATAAATACCCCTCTACTTTTCCATTAATTACCACAATGTATGGGCTCGGATTCACGCGCTTTTTGATTTCGAACAAAAGAAGACTTCCCTTTTTCCTGGTCGTCTTTGGATCTCTTCTCCACCTCAACCAACCAAGTTCGTGTCCATGACGTGTCTTCAAACTAAGCGTGTCTGTGGTTGGGAAAGTCATCCAGTACCCATCTTAGAGTTTAATTACTGAAGTGCCCTTTTGAAAGTAATTAAAGTGTGCAATTTTCTGTTTTCTATCGCAGACTTGCTATTGAAGTAGACTTTTGAGACGTGTGTTATAAACTCCGCCAAATTCGAATGTAAATTGGTGTCCTTGTTCTGGTCTTAGAACGTATTTGAACATATAGGATTGGGGTAATCTTATATGTAATAACGTGCCTACCCACCGCTTGTTTATATGACTGTGACTTTAATGGGGTAATCTTATATGTAATAACGTGCCTACCCACCGCTTGTTTATATGACGGTGACTTTAATAATATTGTAAGAAGCAATAACGCATTAAGTCCTTGATTTTATATTTTGTATTCAATTAAATGTGACGGGGAGGACGCTTGTCATTACTACAACCATGGTAGCAGCTGAATTGGACCGTCAACGACGTAGTCTGGTAAATAAAGTGAACTTCAGGGCTAGGATGGAAATTGAAGGATAACAATGGCACCGGCAACATCGCACCCACGTCAGACGCCTCCTCCTTAAGAACGAAGGTACAAACTCCCTTCACGCGATATCAACTCCCGTGACACCCAATTGCCTCACCGTTAAAACCAATAACTAAAAAACTTAATCAATTTAATTATAAAAATTTTAAACATTTTAATGTTTAATTTAATTTTAATCTAATATATTTTAAAAATTTTTATTATTAAATATTTATAAATTTATTAATAAAATAGGCAAATTTTATTAATTAATAATTTTTATAAATTAAAATAAATAAATAAAATTTTATTTAATAATATATTTTTAATTGAACTTTATATTTTTAACAAATTAGAATAATTTTTAATCATGTTTTAAAATTTTTTATTTTTAAACCAATTTTATAATCATTTAATTAAATCCTCTAAATCGCTAAATTTATTAATTTAATTTTTTATTTTAAAAATATTTGATTAGAATTGAAAACGCACTTTTCCTTTAATCCGCGTGGCTCAAGGACTACTCAACGGGATTGGTTGTTGTGTTGCAGGCTCAAGGACTCAATCAATAACCCGTGTAGGTGTAACCCTAGATAGATATTTGTCTTGTGCTTGGGTCTATAAAAGGAGCATACATTTCATTCCCGTGAAGCTGCTTCTTCATAGACCGTACTCTCAACCTTGTCTGTTTTGATTGCATTTGTTAAATATATTGTCTTCCTGTTCTCTCAAATCATAAAGGAGCATCGTTTGTCTGATTGTTTGTTTGATATTCTCAGAAGAACATCATGGGAGTAGCTATTCTATATCCACAAGATTGTCTCCAGAGCCCTCTGTCGAACCGCCAAACCTTGATATCGCCGCCTCGTTCAATGAAACAACCTCGTAACGCCAATCGGGCCAAGCCCAACGGCCGAAGGAGGAGTCCTAACAAATCATCTCCGTCACGCCCCACGACTGCGCAAGTACCGGTCAAGAAATTTCTCATGGGTGAAGTCAAAATTCTTAAACGCGGAGAGCAACTGGAACAGGTGGTCCCGGTTGAGCCTCAGCCTCAGCCTCAGCTTCCCAAAAGAGGAGATCTGAAGGATAAAACTTCTCAGTCTGTTAAGCAGACTCAGAAGACTGAGTCTTTGGATCTCGGTTCGCCGAAATCATCTCCGAGCAGGGGTAGGCCCACTGGATCGAACCGGGTCAATGGGTTCTACGCCGGTTCTGCGTTCATAACGTCGCCGCCCCCAAGCTCTCTACCTCTGCCAGTATTTTTTATGAAGAACAATGATGTGAAGAAGAACGAGGATGCAACTACTGATTTACGGAGGATTCTGGGTATTAGTCTAAGTTTGTAGTGGCGAAGTTGGAAGTTGGTTGTTTTTTTTAACTTTTTAGTGTTTCCATTCGATTTTCCCCTATTTTTTCAACGGGAAAGATCGAATTGACCTAATTAAGTTACCTGTCTGGTCACAGAAGTTGATTTCAAGTAGTTAGTTACGGTGTAGGTGTATAGTTATGTAAATTGAGATCGCGTGTGGGTTTTCTGTTTACATCATGGTGGTTAGATAGTTGATGATGGTGTTTAGTTTCTTTGTTTTGAAGGGGTCATGTAATTTCATTTCTTTGTTTATGAAAAGTTCTTTCTTTTGTATCTTCTTCTTGGCAATGTCAACGATGTATTAGAAATCACGTGACAGTCCCGTAATCTTTTGCTACTCTGATAGAAACTCTGGGAATTTCTAATGTGACTAGGTACTTGCAAGAGCTGATTGGGATTTCGCTGAGGTGGTAGAATAGAATTTTGAATACCCCGGAGAGATTCAATTCAAGTGGACGTGATGTCCTTTCTGATGATTACTCGAACCGAAATACCCAATCTTGCTGGTCTACTTTAAATTAATATGTATTGTTCGAATCAATTATTGTGCCCTTCTTTTTTATTAGAATTTAAAAATTTATTAATAAAAGGAATGAAGAACACTGGAAGCTTCTCCACATGAGACAGGCTAAAGTTGCCTGTCAAAACGTTGACCTTAAACAAACGTTTATACTCACACTAAAACATCTTCTTGTAAATAAGATGTCGACGTTACAAATAATTAAAGAGAATGTCGTTTAGACAATTAGGATATAATGACCCTTAGCTTTCATGATTTCTATAGAACTTTCTCGATTTGGTGGGCGATAACAAAGGCGAAAATTTTTGTCAATGAAGGCGATCAGTTGTCTCCCCAGGCCTGATTCTTTGCGCAGCGCCAAGGATATCACAAGTTCAGGTAAAACTCTCCTCCATTTTTTAGTTGTCTTCTAGCGAGCAAAGTATTTCAAACTTTTCCTTTTCGACATAATTGTTTCTGGGATTTCCTCTCAATTATGGGACTCGGAGGGGATGAAACTTACCTTAGGTAATCCTCTCATAGTGTGGATTTCGCCTTTATAGAACAGTTTTCTCTTTTAACTCCGATCTGTTGGTGACTTAACGTCGATCCTTCCCGAATAAAGCGTCTAGGAGGAAGTTTATTAGAGATCCCCTTCTTTCCACCAGGTATGTCGAACTAGATATTTCTGTATTTCCCTGATGATATTTGATTTGCCTTCCTTATGGATTGTTGCTTATTGAATTGTTCTGGACTGACCCTTTGATTGAATGTGTAGTTCTGTGTAGCTACCATTTAGGAAGAAACAACGAGGACTAGACTCTCCATGTGAGAGCCATTCCTCTGCTATAATAGAGGTTCAACTGATGTATAATCAGTTGTTCCCTTATAATAGCCAAGGTGTTATCAGTCAGAGAGATTGATTTCTCTTTGAATCTTCTGTTATTCTTCTCAATCCGAATTTCTTGAGCATATGTAGCAACCAAGATCAAGAGGATGACTATATCATATTTAGAAATATGTGGGTGCGGTAATTCCAGTAGGATGTCAAAGAGTCTGCTGTAATTGGAACCAGTGAGATAAAGGGTAAAGATTTTAGACCAGATCTCATTAGAGAAAGCACACTCGAAAAAGAGGTGATCTTTAGTTTCATCCTCAATGTTACAAAGAATACACCTTTTTGAGGAGGATAAAAACTTCAATCTATCCGTAGTGCTGAGTCTCTTCAGCATAGCAAGCCAGAGAAAGAAACTGGTATTAGGTTTGAGAAACTTGTTCCAAATCACGGGGTACCATTCTACCCTATTTACAGATCCAACCCTCATCTTTTTATCATCCTTTGTAGTTATGGCCAAAATTGGAATACCATTCTATAAGTAAGTATCACTCTCCCCAAGGCGTCTAAATTGTGGGATGGATAAGTGTCTGATTTCCTTCGGTGTTAACATCCAAACTCCATTACTAGCTATCTCATAGAGCTTTGTTTTCTTAGGGGAACCTTTCCAATAAGTTTCTTGCTAACTAGTTTTGAATTAAAGCTCCTTGTTCTGTTTAGTTGTCTTACCATAAGGAGAGTCTTTCCCCTGTTCCTATCTGACAAGTGATATTTGGTTGCACTTCTGCCCTCATTCCTAGAATTTGGTTAAAGAACCAAGTCTAACTTTCTTTGGTTTTTAGAGCCCAAAGACTCACCTTTTAGAATGTAGGTATGTATCTATTTGAACCAAAATGATTGCTTGTCATCTAAGATTCTCCAAATCCTCTTAAGCATTAGAATAGAGTTGTTCTTGCTAATTGACTCCAAGCCTAAACCTCCTTCTTCCTTAGGTTGACAGATAGATTTCTAACTGACCTTTGCTATACCTTTCTCACCATTTCCTTTTCCCCACAGAAAATGTTTCATCAGCGTTTCAATTGTCTTAATGAGCCCTTTAGAGAGAAATAGATGGGAACACTAGTATGTTTGTATAGACAAAATAATCGATTTCAGTAGCTGAAATTTCCCTTCATAGGAAAGGGTTCTATTTGTCCATGAGCCTAATCTTTTCTAGATTTTCTCTATTAAAGGAATGCTTTCACATAACCCAAGTCTTTGTGATGAAATAGGAATTCCCAAATATAGAAAAGGAGGATCTTTAACTACCATTCCTGTAGCTAGAGACAAGGCATTTGACAAATGGGAAGCGCTTTTAGAGAGGATGAAATAACTTTTACTGAGGTTTATACTGAGACCTGACTCCTCCTTGAAATTTTGAGCATATCCATCAGTAAAGAGATTGAGTGAACGTTTGCCCTGCTTAGCAAAATTAGATCATCTGCAAAACATAAACTAGTTAGAGAGAGTTTCTTACACTTTGAGTGATATTTGAAACTAGAATCAGTTGATGTGTTATGCTTCAGTATTTGAGTAAGGACTTCCATGCATATTAGGAATAGATATGGAGACAGTGGGTCACCTTGTCTACGTCCTTTCTTTCCTTTAAACAACTCTGTAGGGCTCCCACTTATGAATAACTATAGGAACCTGTAGTAATGCATTCTTGAATCCATCTTTGAAAATTGAGGGGAAATTTCATGACCTCCAAGCTTCTGAGTAGAAAACTCCAATTAACACTATCAAAAGCATTCTGTAAGTCTACTTTGATAGAACAATTTAGAGGACTTTTTTTGCGATTATAACCTTTCAAAAGCTCCTGCACTAGAAGGATATTATCCCCAATGTCCTTGATTTTCATAAAGGCTCCTTGATTCTCACTAATGAGAAAAGGTAGGACCTCCTTCAGCCTATTGGCTAGAATCTTAGCAATGATCTTATAGAGCAAATTTGTACAAGAGATAGGTCTGAATTCACTCCAGGAGGTAGGGTTGGAGATTTTAGGGATCCAAAAAAAGAAAAGTCTTATTAATGTCCTTAAGCAGTGCTCCTTTTAGAAAGAATTCTTGTACAACCTCCTTAACTAGCCCTCCTATGCTGCTCCAGGATTTTTTGTAGAATATCCCATTCAAACCATTAGGGCCAGGTGCTTTAGAGCCATTCATATTAAACACAACCTTCTCTATTTCCTGATCTGTCACTGGTCTGATTAATAAAGAAGCTTCATTATCAGGGATTCTTGCTTAAATATACTGCTTTAGGTCAGCTTCAGATCTTGGAGAGGCGCCATCTGAACCTAAGAGATTTTTGTAGTAATTCATGGCATCCTTTGAGAGTCCTTCTTGTCCATACACTACTTCTCCAGTTTCAGATTTGAGGGAAGTGATTATTTTTACATTCTTCCTAGCTAGCACTGTATTAAAGAAGAACTTAGTATAACGATCCCCTTCCTTTAACCAATTTATTCTGGCTCTCTGATTTAACAAAGATCATTGATTGTCAACCAATTACAAGTAGTTTTTGAGGGCTTCTTTTTCTGTTGTGGCTAGAGTCCCATTTGTGCAGTTTTCAGCTAACAATTTCTGAATAACTAAAAGTTTTCCTCTAGTAGTATCTGTCTCCTTAGAAAGATACTGACCATTCTTTGAATTTAGGCTTTTCAATTCCTTTTAAATAGATTTGAGTTTTGTAAGCATATGTACTGCTTTGTCTCGTAAAAGTCACACTCCAACCCCTTTCTTATTGCTGCTTGAAAACCCTCCATTTTTACCAAAAAATTGTTGAACCTGAAAGGATGATGGGTTCTAGTATTTGTAAACAAATTTCCAATCTTCATAAGTGTATGGTCAGAAATTCCAGGATCTAGAAATTGAGCTGAGCTTCCTGAGAAAATATTAAGCCATTCCGCATTAACCATTACTCTATCCAATTTCTTCCTAATTTGCCAATTAAAACTTTGCTTGTTTGACTAAGTGAATTTATGGCCTTCAAATTTAAGATCCATATGTAGCACCCCACTCTCGCAAGACACGTATCCGATATCCTGAGTAATATCTGAGTGCGTACCCCGCAAGGGTGGCATGCTAGAACAATCAATTAGTCAAACACTCGAAACTCAGTACAAATTTTTCAAAAAAACTCACTCGTGTGTGCAGAAATCAATAATCAAATTCATACCCATACTTTTATTTTATAAACATTGAAATCACAATTATTATTACACTTTGATCACTGTCATTCAAAACATTTCCAATTTTAGAAGTTACAACATACAGAAAATTGTACAGAAATCGCGGAATACACAAATTGATACAAAAATAAGAAAATACAAATGCATATACGAACTGATCCTGAACTTTATCTCTTACTTGAATGCAGTGGCTATACTCTCGTTTGCCTAACAGGGTAACTCTTCTGAGCCTAAAAAAAGTATTGCAAATTTTGGGTGAGTTTTATGAACTTAATGAAGTAACAATCATCGATGGTTCACTTAATCCATGCAACACATCAATACACATAACATATAATTCACATCTCTGCATTTTGCATAAATTATCGCATATCACATTATCACTTAAGGGTAAGACAATTTTGCATTTCAACAATCAAACATACTTATTAAAATGTATATGAAATGTTCATGTGAGTCTTTTCCAATTGTTATGCCGTTGTGACCGAGTGCCTAAATTGTCCTGTATCTATTGTGAATACCAGGCTCATTTATACTGTCCCTTATTCGTTGGGGATACAGGGCTCATTTTACGTAGCGAGCCTTTAGCTCTTATACACTTTCTGAGCTTTAAGCTCTTTTCATAATCTAAGCTTTGAGCTTTTTTTTGGTGGCTACTCCGGTCATAACTGCCTTTATGTTTCATGCAATCTTGTAATGGAATGCATCACATTCACATATTTTCAATCAGTCATATGATTTTGGATTCACATTCACTTTCACATTCATCATTGGACCTTAGTCCGACATTCAACAATTAAGTTGAGAATACACTTATTTCTTCTCATTCACATATAAATAACACTTCAATATCACATTTATGCATCAAGTCTAGGACCTTCATTGTCTGACATCAACATAAACAAATCACATTCATATCAATCATATTCATATTGCATAATAATCATAACTGTAGTCATTTAATACAAAAATTAAAATCAAAACAAACAATGAAATGAGACCATCTAGGTCGACTGACTGTACACTCCAGATTAGCAATTGCTTCCAAGATCTGGAAACGACTGTATATAGACATTTATCCTGCACATCAAAATTATGCAATACACACTTTGCACACACATTAATAATTGCACAATTATAAGTATTCCTTTATGCACAAATGTGTATGTGGAATATGTACAATGCATGCTCAATGATAATCCCAGGTATCTTTCCATTATTTTCATCACATTATCAATCATATATCAAAAATCACTTAAGTGTCATTTGTACGTAGGGTTTATACCTCAAATAAACACTTTGAATCTGATTTCATAACCCAACGAATCATTTCAGATTTTTTTCAAAAGCTAACTTTCGGGTCTACTACTCTTGATCATTTAGACAATGAAAATTAAGTAATTTGGCAATACTTTCTTTTAGAACATTGTTTTCCTGTCTTCTAAGTTTCTAATTACACTAAGATCATTCAATTTGGTTCATTAATTTGAAAGTTATACCCCAGACACTTTCGGACTATTCTTATACTGAAACAGTGCCCTGCATTCAACTTCCATCCAGAAATTGAAATTCTTAGAGACTGAATTAAAACTCTGTTACTTCGGACAATTTATAGCATTATATCTCTAGTTTATTTCAAATTAAAAATCATCTCATTTGGATAACTACAGACAATATATTTCCAAATTACCGAAGCATGTTTAGTAAAAAATACTTTGGTTATGAAGTTCCAGAATTGCTCATCATTTTCATCCCAATTTAATCAATCAATTCTCTCCCAAATGATTTTTTATGGCTATAATATTTGGTGGAGATGTAAAACAATGTGTTCCTAGTCTAATGGTTTAAGTCCCATGTCATTTTGAGGTTGGGAGAGGAAGTTATAGCTAAAAGAATAAAGGATGTTCAAATCTGTCAACTTTTCGGTAGGCCGTAGAAGTCATGATCGTGCAGGAGCACGATCATGAGTTTCCTGCGGGATTCAAATGTCGCGATCATGCCCCAGCACGATCATGACTTTCGAACTCAATAAAAAAGTCACAATTATGCAGAAGCACGATCGTGCTTTTCCAATTTCTTTACAAAGTCACGATTGTGCTGAAGCACGACTGTGCTTTTCTTTCTTCTTCCTTCTTCCGACTGCATATTCTTCTTCTCTTCTTCTTTTCATTTCTTAATTCCTCCATTTCTAACTTACATCCCCATTTTCATTTCACCATTTCATCTCCCATTCAACCCAACACATTCAAAAATAGATCAAAAATCAAGAATCAACACCAGATATCAAAAACATCACATATTCATGCATCTTCTTCATTTTTGCGTTTCTTCATTTTCATTTTTCTGCATTCTCTTCAATTTCTTCCTCTAACTATCATTCAAATCATTCATTCTCATTTCCAGACATCACCATATACCTATTCCTTACCTCTAAATTTATTTTTGTTCAACTGTATTAACACCCAAAAATTTACATGAACAACAGTGAAGACCAATATACACGTATATCAATAGTAACAAAAACAGAGCATACATCTTTCATATCTCCAAAAATTTTTGTAGTATTTTTATTCATATTTTCATCGATCTTTCACTCTCAAAGATCATTGTAACACTATCCTATGACATTTTGATCATTAAATCTATAAAATCAACATATGTGATATACCTTGGTTTTTCACTCAC
>JAOTJB010000208.1:28482764-28498950 GCA_027123815.1 Erythroxylum minutifolium
GTGAACTTATGCTCTTTACTAGACTCTAACAAACTCATGAGACCAAACTTTTTAGATTGGCTACAGAATTTGAGAATTGTTCTCAAATATGAGAAACTAGGATATGTCCTAGATAAGCCACTTCCTAATCCCCCTGCTACCGATGCCTGTGATGAGGATCAGAAAGCTTAGAGGAAGCTACTGGATGATAGTGAGCTGGCTAATTGTATTATGCTGGCCTTTATGTCCCCATAATTGCAAAAGTAGTATGAGGCTATGGATGCTCATACCATAGTCTACCATCTAAAGAAACTGTTTGATGAGCAAGCTTAGTCTGAAAGGTTTGAGACCTTAAGGTTTCTCTTTCACTCTAATATGGCTGAGAGATCGTCTTCAATGCAATATGCGTTGAAGCTGAATGGATAAATTAAGAGGTTAGCCATTTTGGGTTTCATAATGGATCATGAATTAAATATAGACTGACCAATAATTATTCACAATTTGTGCTTAACTATCGGATGAACCAAATATCCACCTCGATACCTGAGCTAATTCATCTACTTAAAACAACTGAGCAATTGTCAGGAAGGACAGTAAGGCTATAATGCTGGTGGATTCTATTTATGGTTCTCGCAAAAGGAACCAAAAGAAGAAGAAGAAATCTAAGAAGCCAGTGAGAGTTGTAGCCAAGAAAAAGATAAAGGATAATGCACCAAAGGGAATACGCTTCCATAGAAGGGCATTGAAAGAGGAACTGTAAAGCCTATCTAGAGTCACTAAAGCAGAAGAAGGCATTAGATGCTCCACGGTCCATTTCAGGTATGTTATTTGTCATTGAGGTTAATACTATTTCTGATCATAATATTTGGGTATTAGATACCGGATGTGGCTCACACATATGTGTTGATATGTAGGGCCTCAGAGATAGTAGACCGCTCAAGAAGGGAGAGATGAACCTACGTGTGGGAAATGAAGCAAGAGTTACAACATTAGCCATAGGGAACTATATTTTGTATCTTCCTATTAGGCTAGAGTTAATTTTGGATAATTGCTATTATGTATCCGTTGTGACAAAGAACATTTTATCTATTTCATGTCTTAATAAAACATAATTTCATTTAACTTTTTCAAGTAATGGTTGTTCAATTATGTTAAATGAAATGATGTATGGTACTGCTACATTGTGCAATGGTATTTACATATTAGATATGTGCAATCTAATTTTAAATATCAATGACAATAAAAGACAAAAACAAGATAACTTAAAATCATCTTACTTATAGCATATTTGACTTGGCCATATAAGTGAGAGATACATATCTAAACTATATATGAGTCGTAGCTTAGGGTCATTTGATTATGAATCATATGACGCATATGAATCTTACTTGTTAGGTAAGATGACTAAATTATCTTTTAAAAGAAAGGGTGAACGAGCAAATGAGTTATTAGATCTAATATATTCTGATGTATATAGTCTGATGTCACATTTATGCTAGAGGTGGTTTTATGTACTTCATTACCTTTATCGATGATTATTCACAATATGGGTATGTGTATCTAATGAGAAACAAATCTGAAGCGTTTTAAATGTTCAAACAATTTAGACATAAGTTAAAGAAACAACTTGGTAAAAGTATTAAGACACTTCGATCAGATCGAGATAGTGAATACTTGAACAAGGAGTTTCTAAGTTATCTCAGGGATAACGGGATTGTATCCCAATGGACTCCACCTTACACACCACAATATAATGGTATGGTTGAAAGGAGAAACCAAACTTTGTTGGACATGGTAAGGTCAATGATAGGCTTAGCAGATCTATTGAAATCCTTTTGGAGTTATGCACTTAAGAATGTTGTTTATGTGATAAACAAAGTCCATTCAAAAGCAGTTGATGTTACTCCATACGAGATATGGGCTAATTAAAAATTATATCTTTCTCATATGAAATTTTAGGGTTGTCCGGCTTACGTGAAGCAGATACAATCAGATAAACTTGAAGCGAAATATGATAAATGTGTGTTTATAGGATATCCTAAGGAAATAATTGGATATCAGTTCTACAATGTTTTAGAGCAAAAGGTGCTTGTTTCAAAACATGTTGTCTTTTTAAAGAAGGAGTTTCTTCTAAGAAAAGACAGTGGGAGCAAAATTGAACTTATTGAAGTTCATAATGCTCAAATAGATACAGATCAACTACCTGAACCTAAGATTGTGGTTTATGAAGATGAGACAATTATTAAACCTTCTGACACATAAAACGTTCGTAGGTCAAGTAGGATACGTAATGTTCCAGAGAGATATGGATTTCTCGTAAGTGAACATAATGTCGTATTGCTCATAGAGGACGATGAGCCTACAACTTATGAAGAGGCTCTGAAGAATTCAGAATATGAAAATGACTTCAAACCATGAAGTCCGAAATGGATTCCATGTTTGAAAACCAAGTTTGGACTTTGGTTGGCCCACCCGAAGGGTTAAAACCCATAGGGTGCAAGTGGATTTTCAAGAAAAAAAATTGACATAGATGATAATGTGATTACCTATAAAGCTAGACTAGTTGCTAAAGGTTATTGTCAAAGATAAGGCATTGACTATGACCAGACTTTTAGCCTCGTAGCCATGCTTAAATCTATTAGAATACTCCTAGCCATTGCTGCTCATTATAATTATGAGATATAACAAATGGATGCGAAGATGACTTTCCTGAATGGAAACCTAACTGAGGATGTGTATATGATACAACCTAACCGCTTCATATCCAAAGATGGCAAAAAGGTATACAAGCTTCAGAAATCCATTTATGGATTGAAGTAAGCATCTAGGAGTTGGAACATCCGATTTGATGCAACAATAAAAGAGTTTGGTTTCTCACAAAATCTGGATGAACCTTGTGTGTATAAAAAGGTTAGTGAGAGTGCTATCATATTCCTTGTGTTATGTGTGGATGACATATGACTAATAGGAAATGATGTCTCAAGTTTGCAATATGTCAAAATTTGGTTGTCCCAGAATTTCTCCATGAAAGACCTTAGAGAAGCAACTTATATATTGGGAATAAAGATCTATAGAGATAGATCAAGGAAGTTGCTAGGTCATTCATAGTCTACATATATAGATAAACAGCTAGAGAGGTTTAGCATGGAGCAGTCCAAGAGAAGGTTTCTTCCCATGACTCATGGGATAAAACTCTTGAAATCTATGTGTCCCAAGATGCAAGATGAGAGGATTTGCATGAGTTTGATCTCGTGTGCTTCAATAATAGGATCAATCGTGTATGCTATATTATGTATAAGACTCGATATATCGTATGCTCTAATTGTTACGAGCAGATATCAATCGTATCCTGGTGAGTGTTACTGGGTGCCTATAGATCAGAACATTGTTGATTCTTTGACCAAGCCACTTCCTCAAATGAGATTTGATTCTAATGTACTCACCTGTGGTATTAAATACAAAGGTGATTGGCTTTAGTGCAAGTGGGAGATTGTTAGAATAGTGCTCTAAAGGCAATTATCTTTAGCACTTTTTTACAGTCTTTATTTTGACTAATAAAGCGAAAGGTAATTTTCATTAATTTAATGTTCATTTATTTATGAATTGATGTCATTCTTAAATCGAATTAATAAAGTACATGATACAAAACATAGCATAAAGGAAATTATGATGAGATCATGATAATGAGATTCCTATCGTGTATAATTATGTTAGTATCTAAATTATCCTTAGTCATAGTATTAATGAGAAAAGACATTGTTAACCAGGTAGACTAGCACATGTTATACTCCTTGATTTGATCAAGCAATGGATCTCATAAACTGTACGCATGAAAAGTTTAGAGTTAACATTTGGATGCTTACTAAGAGTATTAAATACATCGGATGACCCGCTATAAGATTATCATATGGATGATCTATCAAATGGCAGTGTTTAACCTTATTATGGCAATGGTGCAAATATCCGTAAACTTGAGGCACTCAAGGATATCTTGGATACTGATCCTGTGCTTTAACACCATTCCTTATTGCCTCAAGATGAGGTCGCTCATAGGGTGGTGATCAGGTACAATTATTGGTATTCAAAGGTAATTAGGTAGTCAATAAAGGATTCACCACTCCTGATAGAAGGAGATAATACCCACGACCTCTTGTCAAGGTCATTACTCGAGAGTCTTTGGCCAGCGCAATTATGTATCATAAAGAGAGTCTTTGATGACACATAAAGTAATAAGATCCCTAGGATAAGAACTAACATCACTTGGACTAGATATGACATAGGCAGTCTAGTAGGAGTTGACACATAGCTTATACTCCGAACCAAGTGGGGTCTATGATTATGAAAGGACGAATTGCACGGTAATTGAATATGAAAAGGTTCGTAAGTCAGATAATTAACTATCGAAGAGTTCGAGTGTTAATCCACTTACATTATACTAAATTGGCATCATGAAACCCTTTATGATTTGCTCAGATTAAGAGTTAATTCAAGTGACTAAAATAACTGAGAACCTAAGGGTCACACGCATAAAAGATCGAATGAAAAACAAAGTATGTATGGCTATCATTTAAGCAAGCCATCGTGATTGACTTAATGACAGGTGGTACATAAGTGAGTTCTTCACTTACGTACACACGAATGTTTTAGTAAAAAATACACTCAATAGAGAAGCTAAGGGTCTAGAAGAGTTCTGGAAGTTGAGAGGAGTGATTTTGATATTTGTTCACTTTAAGCAATTGTTGCATACGATTAATTACATGTAACTTGGTCTTGATCTAACTCTCACATGAGCATGAACTTGAACTCATCTTGTTTGATGCTCTAACCACTCTTACATATTGACTTTTCTTCATCTTTGCGTACTCTCTGGAGGCCAAAGAAAGTGTTTGGTGTTTGCTACAACTCAAACGAGGAGGAGTGTTTGCAAGGTATATGTGCTGTAATTTCATGTTTTTATAATCTATTTGTACATGCAAATGGATTCTGGATTTTCTAGGGATGTCATAAGGTTAGAATTTTGATTTTGACACTTCCGCTACCTTACCATGTATGTGATGCATTGACCTATGAATCTCCAACACTAATTAAATGGGCTGAAGTTTAGTGAGAAAATAGGTCCTAATCAGTGTTTGCTAATTATTTATTAGGCTTATAGTGAAGAAGCCTAATAAAGTTACTATAAATAACTGCTAAGGTCTCCTACTGCCTACTTAAGTAAGTTTATGGACATTCAGCTTCTCTGACTTATTATAATGTTCCTATATTAAGAAAGACGCAGAAAGACGTTAACAGTATAAAGATATATAACTTTCATAAAAGTTGATCAAAAGTTTTAAAAGTTTGGTCATACGTTAAGTAACTTCTTCGTAGTTCAAACATGTATTTTCCACATTATAAGGTCAAATTAATAGTATAAGTTTATAGTTGATCTTAAGTTCACAATTAAAGTTTGTGTTATGATTAATAATTTCTTCTTACACTTTTAAATTTTTAGTATTATAACATTGGTTCTTTCCCGACGTGCCCAAAAAAAAATTAGGGAAGTTGGTATAAATAAAACAAAGAGCTCTATATTTCTTCTTCTTTCTTCTCGAGAAAGCAATTATAAATGAAATTGTGGTCGGAAACCACGTGTTCCTATCACTGGAGCACACGTTCCTATCTCTAAACAACAAAATCAACAATAATCTTCCAAATAGATTTTGATGAGTACTACGAATAGTTGAACAGACAAGTATTGCACAACACTGGAAGCTAAACTAAATCAGCCATCTTGTGGTCCCAAGAAAAGTCTTACCCGGCCATTGCACATCGTTGTCACAATCTCCAGAAGCCAACCTCTTTTTGAGATCATCAACAGACATATTATTAACACAGTACAACAATGGTAGGAAGAACTCATCTATCGATTGTATTCACTGAACTTCCAATATCTTGACATATGAGCAAGCTCATATTGAAGAATTCCAATAACGGCTCGGTATTTAGGAGGATAGGATAATGGTTTACCAGAAGAGAATGGGCAAGACAAGGAAGAACGTATTGGAATTTGTACTGGTTTGATAGCCGAAATTTTCTTTGCGCGAGCTTTCCTTTGAGGCCACAATAACCCTTGCTCATTTTGGTATAACCTAACTGAAAATAACATAAAGCCTAAAGGCTGACTCATGTCTACCGTCTCGTGTAGATAAGGTATCATTACCATCAAGTTTACGTTTCACAAGAGACTGAAATGCTTAAAACAAACCGAACGATTGTGTTTTTAACTTTCAATCACGGAATGAGAGGATCGTGACATCGACTATCATGATATAGACTTCCGATCTCTGATGAAATTCTTCCGCAAGCGTACGAGTTTTAAACCTATGAAGACAACCATCAAACAAAGCATTTGGTGCGAAAAGATCCGTTTAAACACTACAGTAAAAGGGTTGTATTGTTAAACGCGAAGATGCTCTTCATTGATTAGCAACAGATGATGCACTTACTATAACTACAATCTGTTAAATCATGAAACATTCCCGTTAACGTTAGCCTCTTTCGGATATCGACTTCCGATCTCTGGTGAAATTCTTCTGCAAGCATACGAGTTTTAAACCTATGAAGTCAACCATCAAACAAAGCATTTGGTGCGAAAAGATCCGTTTGAACACTACAGTAAAAGGGTTGTATTGTTAAACGCGAAGATGCTCTTCATTGATTAGCAACAGATGATGGACTTACTGTAACTACAATCTGTTAAATCATGAAACATTCTTCATGTTATTTCATTTTATCCGTGGATGCTATATAAATGTATAAATAAAATTTAATAGAACAGAATAAAAATTGGTTAATTGAAACAGATGATTTTATTGTTCTCTTTTAATGTGTGTCCAATTATTGGAACACAAACTCTAGACCTACCAAGTACCAATACAAATTTACTATTGAAATAACAACCTCAAAGAAACTTAGATAATATGTTATTAAATCTGCACGACTAAATTGAAAATTCTAAATACTAAAAAAGATAAAAAAAGTATATAAATGGCAGATTTATTCCACATCAAGCATATGTATTTATGATTATATGTGCATCAAGATACAATGATTGAGGCTTCACATTTTTTATCAAGTTTAATTTAATTTAATTTAATTCAAAATCAACAAATTTGGCTCAATTTAACCGAATTTTAAGTTGAATTTGACTCGACATCTTTCGACTTAGTTAATCTGAAATTTATATAACTATAGATAAAACAAGTTCATTTCGTTATTTTGAAATTATATCGAATAATTTTTAAATTAAATCATTTAAATTTAGGAATAAAAAATTCTAACCTGAAGTCTACAGTACACAAATCCTCAAGTCTGAAAATCAAATTCAAGTCCATGTTGCCCACATCAAGGAAGTATTGGGCCTGTGCCAGTTACAGGGCACAAGTTGATCCACAATTTGCATTCAGGGGACTTGCAGCCATCTGACATGGATCTTTTGGTTTATGCTCTAGAAATTTTTATGGGGGCGAAATTCTCCGTGAGATCAAAAATATATATGGAGGAGCGCGTAGAACAAAATTAGTATAGGCTAGTTTATAGAGAAGATTTGATCTCGAAACCCTCTATTCATGAGCTAAATTGAAGCTGGATCCCGTGCTCAGGCGGCATAGGGCTGCTAGGAATTGCTAGCAACTCAGCATATAACGTGCTATTATATAAGCTCTGGTTGGAGTAGTTGGTTTTGGAACTTTTATAAAGCTGTCATGTATACACCCATTCTGTAATCCTTACAATCTCTAATCAACTTTGAATCTCTGTATGTGATGGTGATAAAAAACTAATTGATGGTTTACGTAATTTATGAATCAAAGCTCAGAAAGGATTGTGAAAGTTAAAGTTGTAATATATCAAACTCATTTAGTCAGTTACATAGCTCCGACTAACGGCTCTTCATCTGCAGCGTTAACGCCATTAATGAAGTTTGTCGTGACTGAAAAAGTTAAAAAACCATAATTGGGACCCACCTTATCTATGTTATGAATGCCTACAACACACCAACACAAGATATTTGGGCCCCACCCCATGTCAATAACAACGCATATGTAAATTGGACCAAGTGGACACAAATTTTCGATTTTCACGTCGTACGTGAGAATTATAACTAACTTATCAATTAATTAATTATTTAAAAAAAGTAAATGAAAGGACAACTATTCCGTTGTCGTCCAGCGGTTAGGATGTCTGGCTTTCACCCAGGAGACCCGGGTTCGATTCCCGGCAACGGAAGCTAACCTTTTTGACGCTCCGAAATGGTTTCCGCCGATGGCTACAGTAAAACAGTCCTTCGATGAACTGAAATTATTAAACAAAAAGCTTTTTTTTGAAAAATATTTTGGATAAGAATTCCTCATTATCCCTTTCAAGGCTTTTTAAGAATTGAACGGCTGAGGAGAAATTGAAGACCTTTCTATCTAACCAAACATTGTCATTACAGAAAAGGAATTCAAAAAGTAAGCAAACAGCCTCCCTTTATTCAAGAACCATTAATCATATCATCCAATCCCAATTAAACTCATGGTCGAAGCAGTCTGAATTTATTCCAGAATTTATGCCATGTTCCGGACAAATTAACCTGAGCCCCAAAACCTGACAATAGCTGCAGATACCGACAGGATAACAGTAACCTGGAACCCCCAAGCTTTTACATAAAAGTGAGGACCAGACCCAGCTAAGCAAAATTATGCGAAATCAATACAAATGTGGTGGTTCAAAATGATTGTCCTTTTGCACATTGAAAAAATAGGTGTCTACTAGGCTGTTCTTTTTCTTTAGATATGACAATTAAAATATCTTATATGTAAACATATTTTTCATAAACATAACATGATTTAAAAATTTTACGGAACTCTCAAATATTTAATTATGATCATAATTTTATTTTATAAAAAAATAGAGTTTATGAATATTGAAAAACTGTAGGTGTTTCATAGTTTCACAAACAGTCCGATTTTATGTAGTTGTCTCTGACACAAATAAAAATAAAATCAATCAAAAGAAAAATAACAGATGATACCAAAAATTTGATGACACAATTTGACGTTCCGTGAAAGTTTTTCACATCCAATAACATAATCGACTCGTGTAAATCTCTTCAGAGGATTTTTCTAAACAACTATTAATTAAGAGATAATAAATAAATCACACAGATGATTAAATAAACAATTCACCACTGAAGTAGACACTTGAGTAAGAGACAAAGAACAATTTTCTTCACAGCCAAGAAATCATGCGCAGCTGAATAACCACGTAGGTATTATCACTTGATCTGCCTATTCACCATCGATGAGAACACTCTAAAAACGCAAACCAAGTGACACTCACAAATCTTCCTCAATTCAGCCTCCAACAAATGAAATAGATATCACACACAACCATTAATTAATCACCCAGTCAAAACCTTCACCAAGTAATAATAGACTATATGTGCAAGAGCTGGGTCACACGAACATGGACACACCTTCGGCTAATTTTCAAAAATCCAAATCACACATACTAGCAAAAACAGATCACGCATACTACGCTGTTAACATCATCTGCAGATTCACTTTTTGCACCTAATAGAAACTTACACAATACTTTTCTTGAAGAGCCACACATGTGTACACAAAACTCATTCACCTTATGCTCATCCCAAAAAATCCAGCAATATTATGTAGCCAAAGTGATCCACATCCTAATATAAAAAATAAAACCAATAACAAAATATGCACTTCCTAAGGCACTCACCCATATTACCCTCACATCAGCCGTAGGTCATATATTTATTCCATAAAACCCACCATCGTATAATTTCAAGAAGGTAAGATAAAGTTCTACACAATCTAGAATATTATCCAACTAGTTCTTTTGAAATCAAAATAATAAAAAAAATATCAATTTAGAAAAATATGTCAAAATAAAATAAATAAATATATTCAACATATATCTAACAAATATCAACTTCTTTCCAAAGTTCAGTTATGCAGAAACAAATTTCAATAATCTCCTTTTATTAATCTATCTCTTTCCTTAAACTATTTTTACTCACTTTCTTTTGTAACAGTCTCTTGTGAGAAGACAAAACTTATCATTATCTTAAGCGAAAGCAGATTCCTAATCTCCTTAATAAACTGGCAACGAATAATAAGTTTTAAAACTCTCCGTCATAATTGGCCAAAAGCCCAAAGACTCATTTATTAAATTATTAAATCCTTTAACTATCTTTTAACATACGAGTCAATTAAATAAATTATTTCTAACATTCTCCCACTTGACTAATGTGACTTTATGGAATTTATCGAACTAATAATTTAAGAAATCATAATGTACAATAGTCATTATTCACATACACAAGTATCATCAGTTATCATAATCAAGTATAAGGCTAATAAAAGTCATGAAGTTCATACATTATTAATTCAACATACTCCCTTCATGTACCACTATACTAGCCCTACTGCTTAATCATCATTATAAATGGGAAGTAATTAATGGGATTTATCATTCAGTTTTGTTTCCAATATCATACATTGCAATAAAATTCATAAAGAGGAAAATAGAAACTTTAGAAAGAATGCATTAAACAATGCACAAAGAGTGTCCAATATATAATAAGAGTCCAATATATAATAAGAGTTAATATAATAGTATATCTAATGGTCATTAGCACACATAATGTCCGTATTCTTTACATAACTACAAAATATTTTAGGCGGTAACCCTTTCATCAAAGGGTACAGTAAAGTATTTCAGTTCCATATATTTAACATCTTTGGAATACTTGTCGTTCTTAGAGAGGAAAATAACTGTAGAATTATCACAATAAATTTTTAACTGCCTAGCTATATTGTCGACAAGCTCAAGCCTTAAAATAAAGTTCTTCAACCATTTAGCCTGTATCATGGCCTAAAAACATGCCATAAACTTAGTCTTTATAGTGGATGTAGTAATTATATACTGCTTCTCACTCTTCCATGAGATGGCTCCTCCAACTAATAGATAAACGTAGCCAAAAGTATATTTTCTTGTATCTACACAGCTAGCAAAGTCCAAATATGAGTATCAAACCACCTCAACATAATCAGACCTCCTAAAAGTAAGCATGTGTTCTTAGTTCCCTATAAATATCTCATAAATTTCTTTGCAATTTTTCAATAATTTATATCAGGATTACTCTAGTATCTCCCTAATATCCCCACTGTAAAACTTATGTCTGATCTCATACATGTTTGAGCATACAATAGGCTCTCAACTACAAATGCTTATGAAATTGATTCCATTTGTTTTCATTCTAAGTCACTTTTTGGACATTGCATAAGACTAAACTTGTCCCTTCTCTGAATTAGGAATAGTGATGCTGAATACTTATCCAACATGAATCTCTTTAACACTTTATTGACATATGCTTTCTGAGACAAATTTAACAATCTTTGTGATCTATCATGGAAAATTTCTATTCCTATTACAAATGTTATGTTACCTATATCTTTCATTTCAAAATTACTAGAAAAAAATTTCTTAGTCCCACTTAATAGAACAAGATCATTAGCTACAAGCAAGATATTATCAACATAAAAACCAGAAAAATAAACTTACTTCCTCTAAACGTTAGATATATACACTAATCAATGTTGTTTTCTTTAAACCCAAAAGAAACAATAATAAAATCCCATTGTCAGGAAGCTTGTTTAAGTTCATATATTAAATTCTTCAGACCATATGCTCCTTTCCAACCTTTATGAAACCCATAGGTTGGTCCATATAATCCTCATTTAAAAATGTAGTTTTCACATCCATTTGATACGATTCCAGGTTATAATGAGCCACCAAAGCCATAATAATTCTGAGTGAATCCTTCTTAGAGATTGGTGAAAAAGTCTCCTTACAATCAATGCCATCTTTTTTAAGAAATCCTTTAGCAAGTAGTGTAGCCTTGTAACATTCTAGGTTACCAAGAGAATCACGTTTGGTCTTAAAGACCCACTTATAATCAATTCTCTTATAACCTTCTGGCAATTCTACAAGGTCCCAAACATCGTTTTGTTCCATAGATTTGAACTCATCATTTAAGACATCTAACAATTGATCAAAATTTTTACTATTTATAGCTTATGAAAAGGTTATTGAGCCATTCCCAATTCCTAAGCTATTTTCTGACTCATGTAAACATACTACATAGCCATCAAAAATAGTTGGTCTTCTTTCTCTTTGAGACCTTAATATTATTTGTTGTGGTTCTCTTATTGCATATTAATTCACTTCATGTTCAATTTTATCATGAATAATGGATTCATAAATTTGTTGTTCATCATGATTTTTAGGCAGTTCAATAATTTGTGGAACAATAACTTGAATAGGTGTACAAGCCATAAAGACTTGCACAGCCTTAGTGACTTATTGTCCTATTTTTTGAATATCCACTTTATATGTTGTTTCACTCCCACTAGTTTCACCATGTTCAATGAACTTAGCATTCTTAGTTTCCACAATTATTGTAGTATGATTAGGATAATAAAATATATACTCTTTAGACTTCTCAAGATAACCAATAAAATAGCCACTGATTATTCTTACATCCAGTTTCTTTTTATATGGATTATAATGCCTAATTTCTACCTAATAACTCTAAATATGCAGGTGTCTTAAACTAGTTTTCCTACTAGTCCACAATTCAAAAGGAGTGTCTGGAACTATCCTACTAGGAACCCTATTTAACAAATCAATAGGAGTTTTTAGTACATATGTCCATAAAGAAGTGGGTAAAGATGAATTAGACATCATACGCTTAATCATATCTAACAAAGTTCTATTATTCTTTTCTATCACGCCATTTTGTTGCAGTGTGCATGACATTGTGTATTGCACGCAAATATCATGTCTTTCAAGGAATTTGGCAAAAGGATCAAGATGATGACCACTTTCATCATCTTTGTCATAATATTCACTACCTCTATCAGACATGACTATTTTCACCTTTCTATTTAATTGTCTTTCAACCTCATTAATATAAATCTCCAATGTGCTTACAACTTGAGATTTACCATTTAGCAAATAGATATATCAATAACTTGAATAATCATCCATTTATAAAATATTTTTCTTTATTGAAAGTAGGCACATCAAATGGTCCAAACATATCAATGTGAATTATTTTAAGAAACTAAGTGCTTTTTGTGGCTCCTTTCTCTAATGCGTGTTTTGTTTGTTTGCCTTTAATATAATCCACACATATGTTAAGATTAATGAAATCCAATTTAGGAAGTATTCCCTTCTTTACTAATCTTTGAAGTCGTTCTTTATAAACGTAATCTAAACGTTTATGCCACAAGTAAGTAGATCTATTATTAATCAAATTACGTTTGATACCAATATTAGGATTCAAAGTTAATAAAGTTTCAACATAGACAACATCAAGGTTTAATTTATGTAAACCGTCATATAGTAAATAACTACCAATCATGTGGTTATGTTGTACAAACAAAAACTACCACTACCAAATTTAAATAAGTATCCAGATCTATCAAGTTTGGATAAAGAAACTAAATTCCTAGATATAGTAGGTACATAAAAAGTTTCACATAAGTCCAAATGATATCCAGTGTTTAAGATTAAGTGATAAGTCCTGACAACTTTTAGCGGAACTCTCATTTTGTTTCCTATATAGACAAATCTTTTATTTGATCTTGTAGTTTGAGTCATAAGGAATTCCTGCAAGATATTAGAAACATGAGTTACACAACCAAAATTAATCCATCAAGTGTTAAAAGGAACTTCTACAAAGTTTGTTTCAAAACATACATAAGCATCAGGCTTACCTTTCTTCTCAAATCATATCTTTCGTTTAGAACATTCCTTTTGAAATGCCTAATCTTCTTACAAAAATAGCATATGAGTTCATCATGCTCCTTCTTATAAATATGAGAGAATTCCCCACTAACTTTCATGGATCCCTTCACTTTCTTCTCATGCTTCTTTCCACCTTTTAACTAGCTCCTTCATTTTTGGCATAATTAATAAAGTGGCTTCCTCGATTCTTGAGTCCAGTCTCTTCCTAAACCAACATATTGTGCAACTTATGCACATTCCATTTGTCCTTTATAGTATTATAGTTCTTTTGGAAATGAGCATTCTCAGACAGTAATGAGTTCAAAATGAACTGCACAGGGAAGCTTTCGTCCACTTCTATTCCCAAAGACTTAAGTCTTGCTGCAATGTTTGTTATTTCAATGACATGTTCATGCACAGTACATGATCCATCAAACTTCATGGTGGTCAATGTACCTATAAGAGTCTTAGCGAGAGACTTGTCAATAATGTGGAAGTGCTCTTTCATAAATTTAAGTAATTCTTTAACACTTTTAATTTTGGGAAGAGCAAACTTAATATTGCCAACAATTGTGATCTTTATATACATCAGGCTCAATCTTTTTGATGTTTTCCAATTGTTAAAACTAATTTTCTCCTCATCAAAGCTCAAAACATTTAGAACATAAGTCTAAAATTCTAAAATAGAACTAGATTTGTTCACTCCGTTCAGAGAAGTTCAATCCATTAAACATCGTGACAGATGTGAGATTCGGATGCATGGCAATAGCCGCAACTTCAATTTAAACTTAAAATCAATGCTTTGAGTCATATAACAGCATAATACATAGATTCAAAAAAACTTCATAAATTGCATATCAATGTTCACCTTTCGGCAGTCCATTGACGCACAATATAATACAACTCCCAATGATTTTCATAAATTGTATACTAATGTTTAGCTCTGAATAATCCATTAATATACTAGACAACATATAATGATGATAATATGTACATAATTCAATAATAACATAAAAACATCAATTAGAAATATTTATTATCTTTGGATATCTAAACTGAATAATTTCGTATGTGCATTACCTACATTCATTCTCATTAACTATAAAAATAAACAAACCACCATTGAGCGATTTTAAAAATATTCTGTAGCAATGAGTTTCAATTTATCCATAAATTTACAATTAATTAGTATCAAATTATGAGTAATTGAAATTTAAAACATAATATTTTGAGTTAAGAAAAATTAAATTGCCAAAGATGTTGGAATTTTCCAATGCCTGACAACTTTCTCCAGCGTTGAGATGTTGGAGTTTCCCAGCGGCTGACGCTAGTTGAATGCCCAGTATTGGGACACAGGCTGAATGCCTAGCTCATGACGTTGGCCACATCGCCAACGCTGCGACTTTAATCCTAAATTTTTTTTATCTTTTTAAATTCCATACAAATATGAATTTATCCTTCAAAATCTTCAAATCCATAAAAGAACAAAAATTAGGGTTTTCTAAAACTTCATATTAGGATTCATAAAGTTCTCTTAATCGTGGGAAATCTACATTAAAGGATAGTTATAATTTTCTTATAACCATGCTCTGATACTTCATGTAAGCATAATATTAGGGTTTTCTAAAATTTCATAACTGTGCATTTGAGCTTTTGGCCCATTATAATAGGGAAATTTAAATTGATTGATAGTTGTCAATTTATTAAGGAGATTAGGGTTTTGTCTCTACCTAACATAATAATAAAATTTGTCTTCTCACAAAATACATCACAAAAGAAAGTGAGTAAGAAAAGTTCAAAGAAAGAGACAAATTGAGAAAAGGAGATTATTGGGAATCATTTCTGCATAAATGAGTTATGTTAAATCTTTTAACTGTCTTTTAACACAAGTCAATTAAAAGCTATGAATAAAAAACCTAACCAATTTGGTAAATTTAACTGTAAAAATTTTAAACCGTTAACTTTCTAACTCGATTTTTAAATTTTAGTTACTTTAATAATTCTTTTTTAAAACCAATAAGTTACTAGTTAATATGTCAATTTTTGTAAATTAATAAATTCCGATAAATTAAAATAAATCAATTAATTTTCTTTTAATAATATCTTTTTTCAATTAAACTTTAAATTCTTCGATATGTAATGACACTTTTTTAATCATATTTCAAAATTTTTAATTTTATTCAATCTTTAATCGATTTTATGGCGGTTTAATACTAGTTGAAACTTTTAAATCTTAAATTTTCTGTCTTATTGATTTAATTTCCAGTCTGATTTTAAAAATATTATTTAAAAGAATTATTTATAACATTACATTGTTGTTTAATTTTATAAAAAATGTTTTATTAATAAAACAACATTTAAA
>JAOTJB010000208.1:28511963-28525688 GCA_027123815.1 Erythroxylum minutifolium
TTTCTTCTGCCGATTTTCAACACCTACCTCATGATTATGTGGTTTCCTTGGCTAATGTGTTTACAACTCATGAACCTACTAACTTTCTTGATGCTAGTTAGGATAAGCTATGGGTGGAGGCCATGGAATCGGAGCTTAATGCTTTAGAGAGGAATAATACTTGAGAACTAACCACTTTACCTGCAGACCATAAAGCTATTTCTTCCAAATGGGTTTATAAGATCAAATATAATCCAGATGGAACCGTCGAGAGGTACAAGGCCAGGTTAGTCATTAGAGGTTTTGATCAGAAGGAGGGTAAGGATTATAAGCATACTTTTTCTCCTGTGGCTAAACTTGCTACTGTTAGAGTTGTCATTGCCTTGGCTACTGCTAGGAATTGGCCTTTACATCAAGTTGACATTAATAATGCTTTCTTGCATGGTCATCTTGATGAGCAGATATATATGGTTCCTCCTGATGGGTATCATACTGCCAAACCTGGTCAGGTTTGTCGTTTAAAGAAGTCTTTGTATGGCCTTAAACAGGCCTCAAGACAGTGGAATAAGGAGGTTACTAAGTTTCTTACTCACTTGGGTTATGTTCAGTCCACTAATGATTATTCCTTGTTTGTTAAGAGGGCAGGAGATTTGTTTACGATTGTCCTTATATATGTTGACGATATTTTGATTACTGGTGATAATGCTTCTGACATTGCTAGTTTGAAGACAGCTTTACATTCTAAGTTCACAATTAAGGACTTGGGACTTGCGCGGTATTTCTTGGGTATTGAGTTGCATAAGAATGAGCAGGGTACATTTTTGCATCAGCGAAAGTTTATTTTGGATATTTTAACTGATGCTGGTTTGACTGGAGCTAAGCCTTGCTCTACTCCTCTTCCTCAACATCTCAAGCTGTCTCTTACTGAGGGAGAACCCCTAGAACATCCAGAAACTTATCAAAAAATTGTTGGCAGGTTATTGTATTTAACCATGACTAGACCGGATATTTCTTATGCAGTGCAGCATTTGAGTCAGTTTTTATCTGCTCCTAAGCTTCCTCATATGCAGGCTGTTACTCATGTCCTCAAGTATTTGAAAGGTTCTATTTCTGCGGGACTGTTTTATCCCGTGCAGTCCCAGCTCAAGTTGACTGCATTTTCGGATGCAGATTGGGCTTCTTGCTTGATGTTCCGTCGCTCGCTTACTGGTTTCTGCATTTTCTTGGGGCATGCTTTACTTTCTTGGAAGACAAAGAAGCAATATACTGTTTCTAAGTCTTCTGTTGAAGCTGAATATCGGAGTATGGCTGCTACAACTAGTGAATTGCTTTGGTTGTCCTATTTACTTTAGGATTTATCAATTCCCGTTCAGGTTTCAGTTACTTTATTTTGTGACAATAAGGCTGCTCAACAACTTGCAGCTAATCCTTGTTTTCATGAGCGAACCAAACATTTGGACATTAATTGTCACTTCAATCGAGAAAAAATTCACGATGGTTTTCTTCAAACTGCCTATATTCCTTCCAAGCTGCAACTAGCTGATCTCATGACCAAGCCTCTTGCTCACGATTCTCACCTGCAATTATCTTCCAAGTTGGGTCTTACTATGTTCCCAAGTTGAGGGGGGGCTGTGAAGAATAATACGGTGTTATTTTATGTTACTGTATAATTATATTAGAGTTAGTTAATTAGCTTCTTAATGATTAGAGTTAGTTAAATAGCTTATTACTGTTGATGTATATAAGAACCTCCGGATACTGTAGCCAAAAGTAATTGAGATTTTTCTCTCTCTCTCCAACCTCATCTCTCTTACTTTACTCTGTTTTCTCACATCTCTTTCACGCTTCTTAAGACATTTGAAGAAGCAGTGCAAGTGATAGAATGATGTCATGCTATGGATGAAGAAATGAAGGCTTTAAAGAGAGAAAAGACATTAGAACTAGTTGAACTACCTTGCAACAAAGAGGCAATGGGTTTAAAATGGATCTACAACGTTAGCTGCAAGCCAGATGGTTTGATCCAGAAGTACAAGGCAAGGCTGGTCCCTCTGGGCTACATGGAATGTAAGGAAGTAGACTTTAAAGAGACTTTCGCTCCAGTTGCGAGGTTTGATACTATCCGAGCTGTTTTAGCAATAGCTGCTCAATATAAGTGAAAGTTTACCAATTTGATGTAAAGTCACCATTTTTAGATAATGTTTTGGATGTAGGGATGTTAGGGTAGTGGGTCGGCCCGCAACCTGGCCCTTCTGTGGTCCAGGCTATGGCTCAACGAGCCACGGGCAGGCTAGGCCTGCTCGATCTGTCATTCATTTTTTAAATAAAAACTTTCAAAACAACGTCATTTTAACAAAACGACATCGTTTCGAAAGTAATAGCTGGGTCGGCGTGCGGCCCACCTATGGTCAGCCTGTGGTCAGCCCATGGCTAGCCAACCTGGGCCAAAAATGAGTTTGGCCAAGCTGTCTTTGACATTCCTATTTGGATGAGGAAGTTTATGTACAGCAACTAAGAGGGTATGAAGTGGCTGGTCAAGAAAATAAAGTGAATAAGTTAAAGAAAGCTCTTTACGACTTAAAGCGAATTCCATGGGCCTAGTATGCTAGGATTAATGGCTTCTTCAATACTTAGTGGATTTCTCAGAAGTTCTAGTAAGCTACTCTTTATATTAAGACTAAAGCTGAGGATGTTTTGATGGGATGTCTTTATGTTGATGACCTCATTTACGCTAGTAAATGTGCTGTTATAATGAATGAGTTTAAAAATTCTATGGTGCATGAATTTGAGACAACAAATTTAGGGTTAATGAGTTATTTTCTTGGACTTGAAGTGAAGCAAAGTGACTAAAAAATTTTCATTTCACAAGAGAAATATACTAAAGATCTTCTTAAGAAGTGCAGACTGCAAGAATGTAATCCAGTGAAGACCCCAATGATTACAAAACAATAACTTAGTTTGAATGACGGTGAAGAGAAGGTTGATGCTCAAAATTATAGAAGCTTAGTCGGGAGTCTGTTATATCTTACTAACAGTGGACCTGATATGTCATTTACTGCTAGTGTTCTGTCAAGGTTTATGAAAAGTCCAAGTATTCATCACTTTTGAGCTACTAACAGAGTGTTAAGATATGATAGGAGTAGAAGTTGGTGACGAACTATGAAGAAGCTGGCATACGATCCATGCTTCAGGAGGAAGAAGACTATGAATAGTACTATACTAAACAATGTCGTAGCGACCTATGATAGAATAATGATGATTGTATATAGATACGACGTAGTGTAGAAATTATGAGTAAAAACTATGTTGTGTAGTAAATCACGTGACTGATAATAACTAATACATCTCCAACAGTTATATTAGTCGTTATATAAGCTTAGTTTGGGAGAGTGGCAGCAGTTGACAACCTGTTAAAATAAACCTTCTGAAATAATAAGTACTTATTAACTTATGTGTTTGAGATTGTTGTTTTGGTAACTACTAAAACGTGAAAATAGGTGTTTGGTAAGTACGGTTGCGGTTGCATAAAAGAGATAAAATGACTAAAAAATCCATTGGTTTAATAAAATATTAATTGTTGTATAATTAAATAAAAATATTATTAGTAATATAAATTTAAAATATTAAATTAAAATAAGAAAATATAAATAAAATAAATTTAGTAAATAAAATATTTCATAAAAATATATTACTAGTCATATTATTTAACAGTATAATAGAAAATAATACTTATACTGAAGAAGGTTATTAATGAAGCAATATTTTTAACACAGAAGCAGTTTTTTACCGCAATTCTCTTTCTGCTTATTGATTTTTACGGTGACACCACACTTTTCTCTAACCTCTAATTGTTTACCGCAGATCTAAATATGTAACTATGTTTAAAAACAACAATAAATAAGTACTTATTTTTACAGCACCGCAAATCCGAACGCAACATATTCAACGGAGGAGGACGAAGGAAGTATCGAATAACAGAAACTTTCTTTCTCTTAATTCTCTACTCTCTTCTTTCAGTTTTCTCTGTTTATTTTCTTCTAATTCTCAACGCTTCTAACCTAAAACCCAAAATTAGCTTTTCTCAAAAGAACCATATCAGTTGTTATCAGAGACGATTCGGGACCAAAGCAATCGCGGTGACAATGGCTAAGGGAACTCGTGGACAAGAATGGAGGAGAGTCGAAGAAGGATTACGCAGCCGGATGCAGGAGCTAGAGATGCGGCATGAAAGAAGCATGCAAGAGCTCAAAGAGTGGATCGGTCAGTTATTCCATAAGGATGACAGTGAACATGGAACAAGAACAACTGCAGAACAGAGAGGTCCGGAGATCAGTAACGGCAACGGAGGTTATGGAGGACATTACTCCATTCCCACTGATGTAGCAAAATAGCGTTACCAGTGTTTAAAGGAGATAATCTGCGAACATGGGTGTTCAAGCGTGAGCAGTTTTTCACCTTGGACCACACACCCGCGGAGCTAAAGGTGAGCTTAGCTACAATGTATCTGGAAGGAGAAGCGTTAGCATGGCATGAGCTGTACGTGAGGAACAGGCTGACGACAGAACCTCCTACTTGGGGTGAGTATCTTTTTGGCGTTGGAGCAAAGGTTCGGAGGTACGACTTTTGAGGATCCCATTCGTGAATTAAAAGATTTAAAGCAGAGGGGGACGGTGAAGGAATATTGCGCTGAATTAGATATGTTATCCCAAAAACTTGTAATGCCTGAACCCTATTTATTGAGTTTGTTTTTGAAGGGAATTCATTGATGGTTTGCCGATTTCGGATGGGTTTTCAGTTATATTCTCTGTTGTAGACCGTATGAGCAAGTATGCTCATTTCATTCCTCTGCGTCATCCCTACACAGTTGAGAAGGTTGCAAAAGCATTTATGGATCACGTCTTTAAATTGCATGGTATGCCACAGACAATAGTGAGTGATAGAGATGTTGCGTTTAACAGTAATTTTTGGCGTGAACTGTTTCAGTTGCAAGGTGTGAAGCTTCAGTTTTCCACTGCCTATCACCCTCAGTGATAGCCAAACTGAAGTACTCATCCGAACGATTAAGACTTATCTTCGATGCATGACTTCGGACTGTCCTTCCCATTGGCATGAATGGTTGTCACTGAATGGTGGTATAACACCACATTTCATTCTTCTATCAACGTTACGACTTTTCAGGTTGTTTACGGTGTCCCCCCTCCAGTGTATACTCCTTATTTTGCAGGTGACTGGTCTGTTTTGGCCGTGGATCAGGTTATGTTGGATCGAGAGGCGATGTTGGATATTTTACGGTTCCATCTACGACGTGTGAGCAATCGGATGAAACAGAGTGCAGACCGCAGACGCACGGAGTTGCAATTTTATAGACAGCACAGTGTTCCCATAAGTTGTCAGCTTTATACTATGGTCCCTTTCGCGTCGAAAGATACACTGAATTTGTAGGGATAGCCGTCTTCATCCTACCTTTCACGTTTCCCAATTGAAATGTAGAGTATCGGATTCTGCAGTTGTCTCGTCGGTGTTGCCTCCTTCGCTGCATTCTATGTTACGCATTCCTGTAGCTGTGTTGGACAGACGACTAGTTAATCGTCGTCATCACCTAGCTGTGCAAATCCTGGAGCAATGGTCTTCTGCAACGGACCATGATGTTTCACGGGAGTTTTTATATGACATTCAGCAGCGGTTTCCTGGTGTGAACCTTGTAGAGAAGGTTCTGAAGGGGGAGGTGTTAAAACTAAAACAAGTGTATTGAAGTAAAACAAGTTGAACGAAAGAAACGAAAAAACTGTTATGTATTATATCGTTGAAAAAACCACAACAGTTGTTATAAATAGACAAAAATACAATGAAAACTTCCTACTTTTATGTTATCACTAACACACGATGTCATTACTATCACTACTAATGATACCGCGTGTTCTATTTTTTTTCGAAACGATGTTGTTTTGATTTTAAAATTTTATAATTTAAAAAATACTTGACCTATTTGTGACCTGGCAAGTCATAACTTCGGTAATGGGCCGAGTTGTAGGCTAAGCCATCCCGATCCGCCGGGTCACGGGCCATGTCACATGCCTAATAACAAATGATAACCACTAATAGCATTAATGCCGATAACATTACAGATTAGAATTAACTCCAACGACCTCCCTTAATTTTGATTCTGAAAGACAGACTCCAAGCATCTTTCTCAATTTCATAAAAGCGTCATACTTCAATGGTTTTGTAGGGATGTCAGCCACTTGATCCTCATATTTGCAGTACTTCAATTCAATCGCTTTCTTGTCAATTAAATCCCTTAAGAAATGGAAATGAATATGTTTATTTCTCCCATGTGCCACTGGAAATTTTGCCAAGTTAATAGCTGAACATTGTCAACAAAAATCTGCACCTTCCATTGGATTATTCATATGATTCATCACATCGAGTAACTAAATAGCTCGACAAGCACTTGTTGAGGCAGCAACATATTCTGCTTCACAAGTTGACAATGATACAATGGACTGCTTCTTAGAAGATCATGAACAAGCAGTAGATCCATAAAAGAAGTAGTATCTAGTAGTACTCTTCCGGTCCTCTAAATCTCCTCCCTAATCGTTATCAGAAAAACCAACAAGAGAACTACTAGATGTAGAATAAAATAGACCATAATCAAGAGTACCCTTTAAATACCTCAAAATCCTCTTAGCAACTTGTAAATGTGACTAACATGGGGCCTCTATAAATTTGCTAATCATGCTGACACCATATGTGTGATGTCTGGCCTTGTACACGTGAGGTATCTCCAGCTACCAACAATTTGCTTGAAGTAAGTTGGATCAACAAATGGTCCTTCTCCATCTTTAGTCAGTTTCGTACCAACCCTAATAAAGTTCTTATGTAATTACTCTCTTGCATATTGAACTTCTTTAAAATGTCATAAGCATACCTCCTTTGTGAGATAAAAATACCATCATCTTTGTGAGCAACTTCTATGCCAAGGACATATGACATTAGCCCAAGATTTGTCATATCGAATTCTTGCATCATGGATTTCTTGAAGTCTTCAATCGTTTGAGGATTATGTCCTGTAAAAATCAAGTTAACGTCATAAAGACACAACAACAAAGTATCACCAATGCCATTAATTTTCACATATAGAGCATGTTTAGATGGTCATTTCTTAAATCCAGCTTCAATAAAGGAGTCGATGCGCTTGTTCCATGCTCATAGGGCTTGCTTTAGGCCGTACAATGCCTTTTTAATCTGTACACCTTGTCTTCTTTTCCTTGCTTCAGGAATCCAAGGGGCTACTTGAAAAAAACTTCCGCTTGAAGTGGGCCATTTAAAAAAGCCGACTTTATGTCCATTTGATGGATCTTCCATTGATTCTGCGCAGCTAAGGCAATTATTAGCCTTATGGTTTCCATTCGAGCTATAAGGGAAAATACCTCTTGATAATTAATTATAGGCGTCTGTTCATATACCTTCACAACCAATCTTGCTTTATACCTTTCTACCTCCCCATCTGCCTTTACTTTGGTCTTGAAAACCCATTTCACATCAATGGGTTTACAGCCTTGTTGAACATTGACAAGCTCCCATGTGTTGTTCTTCTTAATTGAATTCGTTTCCTCCCCTATGGCTTTAACCCACTTAGGATCTTAAATAGCTTCTTCAAAAATAATAGGTTCACAATCTACATACATAGCAAAGTGCACCATGTTTTCATCATGATCAATGGTATCATCAAGAGTTACCTCATAATCTCACAGAGTGACAAGAAGTTTTCTTTGTCATTTTATCCTCTCAGTAACAGCAGGTACTTGTGATATAAGCGGGGTTGGTGCAATTTCTTCATTTGCGTCAAGAGCTTCAACTTAAGGGGCCTCTTCAAAAAGTTCAATGGGTCATTGTTGTGAGTCTTTTTGTGTGTTTAAATCCCAATTCCATGCTTCATCTTAAGCAAAGATTATATCTCTGCTTATAACAACCTTCATTGTTATTGGATTAAAGAGCTTTTAACCTCCATATGAGTAACCCACAAGGATAGTTTTCTCTCCATGATCATCAAGCTTCGTCCTCGTTGGCCCCAGTATATAGGTGTGGGCAGTAGAGCCAAACACTTTAAGATGCCTTATTCTTGGCTTGATTCTGGACCATACTTCAACAGGAGTTATATTTTTGACACTTCTTAGTGGAGACCTATTCAATAAGTAAATCGAACAAGAAATAGCTTTTGCCCAAAAGAATTAGAAATTCTCTTTTCCGTTAACATACTCCTTGACATGTCCAAGATGATCTTGTTCTTCTGTTTGGCAACCTCGTTGCATTGCGGAGTGTAGGGAGGAGTAATCTGATGCTGAATTCCATGTTCATCAATAAACTTCTTGAATTCAATAGATGCAAATTCATCTCCGCCATCTGTGCATAATGTTTTAATACAACAACCATTTTGTTTCTCTATACAAGTCTTGAACTTCTTAAATCATGTAAAAACTTCATATTTTCTTAGCAATAAGTAGACCTAAAATTTTCTAGTAAAATTATCAATAAAGGTCAAGAAGTACTTATTATGCCGTTTGACTCGACATTCATTGGACCACGCACGTCGAAATGAACTAGTTCAAGTGGCTGGTTTGCTCGTTGATTATTTCCAACAACAAATGGCAATCTACTCTGTTTGCCTAAGACACAAGCTTCACATAGTTGATTTGGATGATCTATGCTTGGCAAGCCTTTTACCATGTCACGTTGAGCAAGCAACTTCAAGCTTTGGAAATTTAGGTGACTAAACCGTAGATGCCAAAGCCAAAAATCATTTTTTACCATTGTATTAAAGCATGCATGAACATCATTTGAAATGTCAACCCAAAACGTGCGGTTTTTTGTCAAAGAAGCCTTTAGAATGAGTGTACCTTTTATGTCAAAAATTGAAAGATGGTTGTCTTGAATGTACATCTCATATCTAAGTAGATTACTCTTCATGTAAGGCACGTAGAAGACATCTAAAATACAATTGTGATTTCTATTCTTCAACTTGATTAAAATTTTTTCTTTCCCCATCACCGACACAGTGCTATCATCGGCAAACTTTACTTTAGAGTGGACAGACTCATCAAGATCGATAAAAAGCTCCTTTTTACCACACATATGGTTCGTGCATCTAGTATTAAGAAACTAAGTGTAGTAGTTCAGTACTTCGTTGGTGGCAGTAACCATCAAAAGAGCATGGTTCTAGTCCCTATATTTTTCAAAATTTTTGATACAAACTAGTATATGGTCGGTATTTATAATGCCGACCGGTATTGGTTGGTACAGACTGGTATTTAAACTCGATACTGAAAATTAATATTTCATATCGTTTTCTGGCCGATACAATACAGATTTCGTAACCTTGATGATAATAGTGATGATGAACATGCATTGACGACTACCACCATTGATCACTTTGACATCGACTCATATGATAATGATGTGAATAGTGCATCGTGTGAGTTTAACTGGATAGGTGACAGTGGTGCGACTATTCATACCACATCACATAAAGAACTCTTCTCATCATATACAGAAGGAGATTTTAGTGTCGTTAAATTTCGAAATAGCAGTTTAGCCAAAATCACTAGAAAAGTTGATATTTACTTGGAGACAGACAATGGCATAAGATTGCCTCTGAAAGGTGTGAGACATGTTTTTGATCTTTGCCTAAATCTGATCTCGGTTGCCATACTTGATGATGAAGGTTTTTGCAACACTTTCAAACATGGCAAATAGAAACTTACTAAAGGCTCCTTAGTAATCGTCAAATGTAAGAAGTGCTTAAAGTTGTATGAGATGCAGGCAAAGGTCTCTAATGATGTTGTGAATCCAGTGGAGAAATATGATGCAATTGAATTGTGGCACAAGAGACTCGGTCATATGAGCGAGAAGGGGATGACTCAATTAGTGAAAAAGAATGCATTATTTGGAGTTGACCAGGTACATTTAAAGAAGTGTACTGATTGTTTTGTAGGATATCAAAATAGAGTTGCTTTCAAAAGTTTCCCTCCTTCTAGAATGAAGAATGTGTTAGATTTGATAAACTCAGTTTTATGTGGGCCAATGCCAAATTCACTAGGCGGTGCTCAATATTTTGTGACTTTTATTGATAACCATTCTAGGAAGACTTAGGTATACACATTGAAGACTAAAGATAAAGTGCTAGATGTTTTCAAGAAATTTCATGCCTTGGTTAAAAGACAAACTGAGAAGAAGTTGAAATGCATTCAAACAGAAAATGATAGAGAGTACATTGGACAATTTGACTTCTATTGCAAAGAGCATGGTATTCATCATCAGACTACTCCTCCTAAGACACCGCAATTGAATGGTTTAGCTGAAAGGATGAACAGGTCTTTGATGGAGAGAGTTAAATGCCTACTCTCACATGCAAAGTTGCCTAAGACATTTTGGGGTATGACTCTATTCACAACAGTTCATGTATTAAATCGCTCATCATACATTCTTTTACAGTCTGTGTTCTAAAGAAAGTATGGTTAGGAAAGGATGTTTCTTATGATCATCTAAAGGTTTTTGGTTGCAAAGCTTATGTTCATATTACTAAAGATGAGAGATTCAAGCTCGATGTCAAGACTCGCCAGTGTATATTTATTGGTTATGGAGAAGATCAATTTGGTTATCGATTTTATGATCCAATCCAGAAGAAGTTGATTAAGAGCCGTGATGTTATTTTGTCGAAGATGAAACCATTGAAGATCTTGACAAAGTGAAAATGGATGTTCCAAGAACTAATGATGACCCAGTAGACTTAGAGTTAATTCCTCCAAAAATAGTGCCAAGACAATTTGGAGATGAAATTGAAAATCACCAATCGAATATAGATAATGATGATGCTCCTGTTCAAAATCAATCAGGTGAAGATTCTGATGAAGATGATGTCCAAAATCAACCACTATCACCAGGGACTACTCAGGTTCCAATAAAGAGATCTGCGCGAGTAAGACAAGCCACTACTAGATACTCCAGTGATCAGTATATGTTACTTACTGATGGGGGAGAAACTGAGAATGCCAAATTCACTAGGTGGTGCTCAATATTTTGTGACTTTCATTGATGACCATTCTAGGATGACGTGGGTATACACGTTGAAGACTAAAGATAAAGTACTAGATGTTTTCAAGCAATTTCATGCCTCGGTTGAAAGACAAACTGTGAAGAAATTGAAATGCATTCAAACAGACAATGATGGAGAGTACATTGAACCATTTGACTTCTATTGTAAAGAGCATGGTATTCTTCATCAGACTACTCCTCCTAAGACACCGCAATTGAATGGTTTAGCTGAAAGGATGAACAGGTCTTTAATGGAGAGAATTAAACGCCTACTCTCACATGCAAAGTTGCCTAAGACATTCTGGGGTGAGGCTCTATTCACAACAGTTCATGTATTAAATCGCTCACCATGCATTCTTTTACAGTCTGTGTTCTAGAGAAAGTATGGTCAGGAAAGGATGCTTCTTATGATCTTCTAAAGGTTTTTAGTCACAAAGTTTATGTTCATATTACTAAAGATGAGAGATTCAAGCTTGACGTCAAGACTCACCAGTGTATATTTATTGGTTATGGAGAAGATCAATTTGGTTATTGGTTTTATGATCCAATCTAGAAGAATTTGATTCAGAGCCATGTTGCTATATTTGTCGAAGATGAAACCATTGAAGATCTTGACAAAGTGAAAATGGATGTTCCAAGAACTAATGATGACCCAATGGACCTAGAGTTAATTCTTCCAAAAACAGTGCTAAGAAAATTTAGAGATGAAATTGAAAATCACCAACCGAATATAGCTGATGATGATGCTCCCGTTCAAAATCAATCAGGTGAAGATTCTGATGAAGATGATGTCTAAAATCAACCACTACCACCAGAGATTGCTTAGGTTCCAATAAGGAGATCTATGCGAGTAAGATAAGCCACCACTAGATACTCCAGTGATCAGTATATGTTACTTACTGATGGGAGAGAACTTGAGAATTTTAAAAAGGCTATGATAAATAAACATAAAATGAATTGGTTTGAAGTCATGCAAGATGAGAAGAAGTCTTTGCATAAGAATAAAACTTTTAAGCTGGTGAAGTTTCTAAAAGGAAAGAAAGCTTTGAAAAATAAGCAGGTGTTCAAGATTAAGTATGATGAACACAATCCTCATCCAAGATTCAAAGCTAGATTGGTTGTTAAAGGATTTAACCAAAGAAAAGGTATTGATTTTGACGAGATATTTTCACCAGTTGTTAAAATGACATCCATCCGTACAGTGGTTAGTTTAGCAGCAAGTCTAGACTTAGAATTCAAGCAATTAGATGTTAAAATAGCTTCTCTTCATGGAAAATTGGAAGAAGAGATATATATGGAGCAGCCAGAGGGTTTCAAGGAAAAAGGGAAAGAGGACTATGTGTGTAAATTGATAAAAAGCCTTTGTGGTTTAAAACAGGTACCGAGACAGTGGTATAAAAAGTTTGAAACATTTATGAGGGAGCAAGGCCATGAGAAGACTACTTCAGATTACTATGTTTTTGTGCAAAAATTCTCTGGTGATGATTTCATTATTCTTTTACTTTATACTGATGATATGTTGATTGTTGGTCAAAATATTAACAGGATTAATAGTTTGAAAAAGCAGTTAAGCAAGTCTTTTGACATGAAAAACTTGAGGTCAGCAAAACAGATTCTTGGCGTGACAATTATTAAAGAGAAGGATGCTAGGAAACTATGGTTACCAGAAGAGAAGTACATTGAGAAAGTACTTTAAAGGTTCAACATGGATAAAGCTAAAGCGGTTAATTGTCCTCTTGCTAATCACTTTAGGTTAGGTACAAGGCAATGCCCTTCGACAGATGAAGAGAAGGAAGAGATGATGAAAGTCTCCTATGCTTCTGCAGTTGGAAGTTTGATGTACGCCATGATATATACACAACCAGATATTACGCACGCAGTTGGAGTAGTGAGTAGGTTCCTTTCAAATCCTGGTAAGGAACGTTGGGATACTGTGAAGTGGATTCTCCGATATCTACGTGATACTTCCAAAATATGCTTATGTTTTGGAACTATCAAGCCTGTGTTAGTTGGTTACACAGATGTAAACATGGCCGGTAATGTTGACTCTAGAAAGTCTATTTCAGGTTACCTATTTATCTTTGCAGGGAGAGTCATGTCATGGCAATCAAAATTTTAGAAGTGTTTTGTTCTATTCACCATTGAAGCAGAATTTATTGCTGCAACTAAAGCATGCAAGGAGCTCCTATAGACGAAGAAGTTCTTAGATGAACTTGATTTTCAACAAAATAGATATCAACTGTTTTGCGACAACCGGAGTGCTATTCACCTTGAGAAAAATTTTCTCATTCCATTCAAGATCAAAGTATATTGATGTGAGATATCACTGGATAGGAGAGGTGTTATAGAAGAAGTTATTACAGCTTGAGAAGATTCATATAGATGAGAATGGATCAGATATGATGAAAAAAGTTCTACCCAAAGGAAAGTTTGAGTTCTGTCGATTATCTGAAGGAATGATAGTAAATACCATGTAGATGGTAGGGGAGAACTGTAAGGCGATACCGACATAGGTATTTATTAAAAAAAAGAAGCAAGTTGTCGCCATGCAATAAGTTGTCATAAACAACTTGCATGCAAGCTCTATGCTTGACATGCAAAGAGGCGGTGGAGGGTCTATATAAAGACCCTCCCTCCTCGGTCATAAGCATGCTTCCA
>JAOTJB010000208.1:28548644-28573032 GCA_027123815.1 Erythroxylum minutifolium
GGAAACTAACTCAAAACACCCTAGGACATCCTTACGAGGAATTTGAAATTTTTGTGTGTTTTTTTGAAAATTTACTACAGCAGACGTCCGTACAGTTGACGTCAATCGCGCGTTGGCGTCTGAGTATATCCGACATGCGCAGAAGCACCCATCGACGTGGGCTCGTACATCGTACGTGCCAGACACGTGTTTGGTGGAATCGCGCCACATGTCTGTAGACTACTTTGATGCGATAAAAAGAAGATTTTTGGCTAATTTTGGGTCTGTTTTTTGTGCTCTCAGGCTCGTTTTTAACATGTTTCTCAAGGTTAAATTATTACTTTTATGAGATGACGTTCACGTCACCATCTGGCACATGTGGCTCACGTGTTCAAAGGTGAACAGTAACACTGGCGTGCGGACGTGAATGGCGCGAGTGTTACATGCACCAAACACATGGTGCGATATCCGCCAAATGCATGTCTGGTGCATGCGACGCACGCACCTACATTGGTAGGCATGTCTACGTGTGACGCCCAAGTGCGTGACACATCCTAGATGCACCTCCAAAGGACACATGTCGGTCACGCCGACAAGCGGCTGATGTGGCGCGACTGATCTCAGCTGTACGAACTTCTGCTATAGTAAATTTGAAAACGTAAGCTCTCTTAACTGGTCAGAGAATCCTTATGCTTACGATTGATATGAGCAACTGTAAGAGACGTTAACTTATATATATAGCTTTCATATCTGGCTTCCCCATAATAAGTCTGATATAGACTAGGTCCATACTAAAAGGGATCCATTTTTTACCCGGACTTTAACTCATTGATTTAGATCATTTATTGGGCCACTTTATTATCTTTATCTAGATCAAATTACGTAACTTAACCGATAATTTATTGAAAGGCCAAAATTAAAATTAATAGTTGTCCACTTAATAGGAAAATGACAAAAATGTCCCTAGGAACAAAAATGTCTAACACCATTGACTTATATCATTTATTGAGCCACTTTATTATCTTTATCTGGACCAAATTACATAACTTAACTGATAAATTACTGAAAAAATGAAAATTACAATTAATTTTTGTCCACTCTATAGGAAAAATATCTAACATTCTCCCTCTTAGACAATAATTAATGGCAGTGTTTGACTCAAATTAAAACCAGTTTAAAATTCGGTTAAGTCCTGCTACTAATTGATCGATCAAGTTTGAAAATAAAACATTTGATCCAAAGATAACAAAAGTTTATCATTATGTCCTGCAAGGCTCTTGATACTGAAAGATATCAAACACATGTGTCATGTGTGATACATGTCCAATATAATCACGAATATCTAATACCTCACTAACATGAATGGGAAAATGTAGTATGGTAAACTCATATGATACTTGTATGATCTAATATGTATCATCTTTCTGTTTGAAGGTCTCGATTTCTCTAGACTTTATACTAAACTGTATCAGAGAAATCTTATTTTCCCCCGACTAATGCTAAACTGTAGTAGAGAAAACTTTTATGTTCTCTAACTAAATACTAAACTGCATTAGAGAACCTTTATAAGATTAAAACTTATATCCTTCTATGTCATGTCAAAATCCATAGATATACATATTAAATTGTATATGTCTTAATAACATAGGCCTAAGGTCAAGCTGTATATATTCCCAATGACCTGTAACATGCTTAAGATCGACACGAATCTTAAGACCTTCAAATTTATTATGACTATGTATGATATCATGTAGTACTAAGGATAAACGATAATCATCTTTATTAATGAACCACCATGCTATGATAATACATCAAAAAGTATAAATTTACAAATGTACATAGAGCAATCACAATAATCCCTAACTATTAGTGTCTAATGACTTCAATACACCCATATTATATACATGTTTTTCAAACACATGTGGGCGAAGTCTTTTAGTTAAAGGATCGACTATCATTTTCTCAGTCCTCAAATGCTCCATCTCACTGTCACCTTTATGTATCTACTCCTTTATGGTCAACTATTTGAACTCTAAATGCTAAGACCCTGTGATATCCTTATTATTGTTTCTAAACAATATAACATCAAGATTATTACAATACAACCAAATTGGTATAACCACTAAATTAACTATAGACAACTCAAAAATCAGGTTCATGAGCCAAACAGCCTGTAAAGCAGCCCCATAGCATGCACTCTGTATGTATGGTTGAGGAAGTTATCCGTGTCTACTTAACACTCTTCCATGACATGATACCATCTATAAATTTAAAGCCTGATTCTGCTATGGACTTCCTATCTTTTGGACACATAGTTTAAAATCCAAATCTGGATCCCCTATAAGGTTTAGACTATTGACTTTTCTATATGTCAACATATAATCATTGATTCCCTTTAAGTATCTTAACACTCGTTTAGCTGCATTCCAATGGTTTATACTTGGGTTAGCCAAATAGCGACCTAGCAGTCTAACAGTAAATGCAATGTCAGATCTAATGGGGGTACATCAGACTACCAAATGCACTAGAATATGGAACATTCCTCATGACCTCTCTCTTTACTTTATTCTTTGGACACTCTGGAAAAGATAATCTCTTGCTATGAGAGATTAGTGCTACAACAACTTTACATTCAGCCATATTAAACCTTTGTAGCATATAGCTCAATGTATGCACACTGTGAGAAGCTTAATGAGTGTTCAGATCTGTCCCGATGAATCTCAATACCTAGGACAAAAGATGTTTCACCAAGGTTCTTCATGTGAAAATGCTTGGCCATAAGTTGCTTAATGTCATGCAACGTGGTCATATTATACGACCCGGGCAATATATCATCTATATAAAATAATAGGAAGATAAATTTGCTCCCCTTGACCTTATGATACAAACATCTTTTAACTTTATTTTCCATGAAGCTGAAACAGGCCAAAACCTCATCAATTATAAGTTATCACTTTTGGGAGGTTTGATGTAAACCATATATTGATTTACTTAACGTACAAACCATCTCAATTCTACCTAGATCCTGAAAACCTTTAGGTTGTACCATATATACCTCTTCATAAAGATCTTTATTCAGGAAAGCAGTTTAATAACTATCTAATGTAAATTTATATCATCACGATCTATAATTGTCGTAATCACTCGAAATGTAGCCTTTAAGGATGGGGAGAGAAGGTAACATTAAAGTCAAACTTTTCTCTCTAAATGAAGCTTCTGACAACTAAGTGAGCCTTAAACCACTGAACTTTATCCTAAAGTCCTTTTGGTCTTTCAAACTCATTTACAATTGACGGGTTTGCAATTTTGTGGCAAATTAACCAGCTCCTATATTTTATTATACTTTATAGATTGCATCCCACCGAAAAACCTCATGGGGTCCAGAAACAACTTCTAGAAAAGTGACTAGATTCACAACATGTCCAATATCATAGTCTTGTTCTCCAAATAGACTATGTAATCCAATGGGATAGCAGTTTGTCTCATTTCAATGGATCTTCACAACTACAGTGGTTCTTGTACCCCAAGAACCTGTGTTCTTCACCTAACTACCAAAAGCCGGATGTGGCTACAACATAATTGGATTCATGAATTAAGAAGCTAAGGAGTTACCTGATGGTTTCAGTCTTTCCTTCCAAAACTTATGCAACTGACTTCTTTATATCCGCAATACCTTTACCAGCACTGGATTGATCAAAATCAATATGTGGAGAAGATTTAGACTTTCTACCGTTAAACTTAGCAGGTTTCACTTTTGCCTTCCTTTTAGTTGCTACGAGGACTGTAGGAGTAGCAATTTTGAGTTTCTCCTTCTCAGCAACACAATAGGCAATCAAAGCACTGAAGTCCCATTCCTCATCCAGCAAGTAATATGTCATCACTAGATCATTAAACTATAGAGGGAGAGTGTTCATGGTCTAATGAATTATGAAGACATTAGGAAGAGGAGTATTTAATATCTTCAATCTACAATGAAGATGGATCATTCTTGATATGTACTCCATCACTCCCTCTTCTCCAATACACCTCATGAAAAATAATTCTTTCATCAAGGTACTTACCTCAGCATTAGATGAGATTGTGTATTTTTAGGAGACATTATCAGGAAAATTCTTTGCTATGTATGTCTCTGGAAGTTTACTTAGCAGATGGTCAGGTATCGATCTCTTAATGGTCATGCATCACATTCTGTTCAACCGATCCCAAGCTACATAGGCTATTTTATGGGCTTTCAAGCTTTTGGATGTAGGTGGAGATGACCTATCCTTAAGTATGGCCGTATCAATTTATACCATCTCCATTGCATTCAATATATCCTCTCTTCACTTATTCGAATTGAAACCAATAAGGGTTTCAATAGTGAAACTGTGATTGTTGACTGAAAAGGTAATTGTAAAAAGACAATGTAAAGATCAATATAAATGTAGGATAACAGTGATACTTAAAGCTATTAAATAGTATCTGCACCGATAATCTAGTCACACATATTATGAAATACTTGTGGGCTGAATACACAATATATGCAACTAGACCTCCATATAAAAGTGATCAAAGTACACCATCAACTCTCATGACACTACCACCTGTGGGCGAACAGATCATTCGACAATGACTTTTCTCCATCTAATGCCTTTATGCTCATCTTAAAATCTCATATAAGGCCAACACCTATGGGCAGAATAACCAAACATGAGACCAAAGGCATCATCTAATATATAAGTGGAATAATTTAAAATACTAACTCGAAAGGCCACTGTGGTGACTACATTCTCATTAGTTTCCAAAAGATCCATAAAGACAAGGGATACATCTTTATGTTATCCTCACATTCTTTATAGGCATACAGTATGTGACAATATTCCATCAATAAATGCAAAAACATATGCACATTCTAATTATCACATACTAGTGTTGAAGACATTCTCTGAAAACTTTATTTGATATATGGAACCTCATGTAACTCCCTTATGTCAAGTTCGTTACAAGAAAATTCACTCAAAAATAGCTTTAGAATGTCTTAATTCCTCTTTTTGGAGTTAAACTTCAATTTATTACTCATGTAATAAATCCAGAAAAATTTTAAAACTCATTTTACAAATTCCCCCGACCCGAAAACTAACCTAAAATAACTCGAGATATCTTTACGAAAATTCTAAAATTTTGAATTTTTTTTGTTTGTACTGTTGACGTTAGTCTTATTATGGCGTTGATGTCAATATGACGTCATTAGATGAAGTCAATGTGCGCGTGTCCGAAGGGGTATAGCGCATGCTGTAGACTGGGCCACAAGCCAAACGTGCACCCATGCACCCTCCGCCTCTGTCGCATGCATCTCAAGTGCCGACACGTGGCAGCACCCTAGCTGTCCACGTGTTCGTGATACACACGCCCGACTTTTTCTCTCTCCTCGTTGGAAAGAAGGGTTTTTTGACTAGTTTTGGGTCAGTTTTTCAACCTTCGAAGCTTGTTTTAACCCTATTTTTTCAATGTTAAACACATTCAACACGTATTCAAGCAACCATACGCAAGGAAAAATCAAAAAACAGATCAGTTTTCTTCAAGTTCCATGTGGAGAAAAACTGAAAAATGTTCACTTTCTTTGATTCAATCACGTTACTTGGCTCTGACACACGTATAGTGCATAACATGAGTTTCAGTTACGCATCCAAAATCAAACGTGAAAGAGAATGAAAGACGAAAACACAAAAAAACCTGATTTCGATTTCACGACTTTCAACGAGCTTTTCAAATCCGAAACCAGTTCGTTTTCCCAATGACTTTTATAAAAGTTGATCATTGGCACGTTGTTAACATCTTTCTGCAACTTTCTTAACACATGAATTTCTTGACGGGTCAGAGAATTCGAATGTTCACGAATTACTTAAGCAGTTGTAAGAGATTTTAACCTTATATATATAACTTTCATATCGAATTTTTCCATCACAGGCTTGATATAAGTCCGATCTATATTGATTGGGGTCTATTTTTTTCCTGGATTTCGACGCATTGACTTAGATCATTTATTAAGCCACTTTATTATCTTTATCCAGATCAAATTACATAATTTAGTCAATAAGTTATTGAAAAATTGAAAATTACAATTAATTATTGTACAATATATAGGGAAAATATCTAACTAACTTGTAGCGGAGTCGGGGGTTGTTTTCCTTGATAAAAACAAAGGAGTGAATTGCCTTGCAAATTTCCGGGACAGAAATCACAGCTGAAACTGGATTTATTTCTGAAACCAGGATCGGGAACATTATTGATGATGGAAACTGATTTCGTCAACCTTAATCATAACACATCTGAACTCATTTAAACAGCTTTGAGATGCTCCGCACAAGAAAGCTTTTGAGTTGACTGAAAATGGAAGCTTTCTTCTTCTTTTGCTGAAGCCTTTTCCCGCTATTATTTCTTGACCTTCTTTTCCTAGATGTATTCCGACCATTCGATATAGCATTTGATCTTGTTTGAGCTTTGGGAACAACTATTTCAATGATCTCTTCCTCCAATTTCTTTTCTTCCTCTACAATGGCATGTTCATGACCTTCATCTTCAATTGGTTTTTCGTCGTTTACGGTTTTCATCGAACTTCCATCGGAGTTCAGTCCTCTCAACCTTGTCAAAACCAAATTTCGGCTTGCCTCCGCTGCGAGTTTCTGTTCCTTGGACACGTTAATCCTCCACTCTGCAAGTGCCTCTTCATCTTTGGCTCTCTTTTTCAACGCATAATATTCCTCCCGCGAAAGCTCAATCATGGCGTTTTCAGTTTCTGAAATGTTGATAATTTGGATTGCGTTGGCCACCGATGCAGCGAAAGCTTCCGCTTCAAGGCTTGTGGCTCGGAGAGTCAATTGCAGCGTCTTCAGTGTCTGCTTCCTCATCAAGAGGACAAGTTTCAGACTCGACCTGTCCACGCGTTCTTCATCTCTGAGCCGCTTAAAGGTCTGTAAGTCTTCACGTGCTTGATACAGAGCTTGATTCAATTCATTAGTCAGTTTAGTAACTTTCAATTCCTCCTCCTTCTTAGTTCTGAGGTCCTTTCTGCTGTCCTCCAGCTGCGATTGGAGTTCTGATATCACGATATTGGACATGGATGTTCGGTTCTTGGCACTTGAAAGGCCTGACTGCAACTTTTCAAGCTCGTCAATGAAAGGCGCTGAATCTAGCCACGATTCCATGGCACTGTCCCTGGCTTTCTTTAGTTCTTCTTTCGTCCTAATCAATTCCACCATCTTCGCCTGAAGTGTGTCCCCAAGAAACTCCTCTGACGATTCTCTTATTTTGGACATGGAACTCTCTCTTCTTTTCTCAGTAGACGGCTCCATTTTTTCTTTGTCTCTGTCAGGAATCGCTGAGAGTTTTAAGTGTTCACTTCGTTGGTTTTCATGTTTGAATTTTTCCTACCAATATATTGTGTTTCGGTGGTGTGTCGCTCTCATCAATTTTAATAAAAGATATAGTTTTGTTTTCCAAGCTTTTGCAAATACCGGTTTCATGTCCTACGTTGGTGGTATTTTTGGGAAATTGGTGTATGGCAATGAGCTCAGCTCGCCCGGATCAGCTCTATAATGAGCTTAGCCCGGCCGGTTCAGCTTTATTTGACTAATTTTTTAAAATTAAAAATATAAAATTAATGTTACGGTTACCTATTGCTCTTCCTTTTATTAATTATGTAAATAATTAAAAATTGTGGGCATAAACATACTTTTTGATCCAGTTGTGCGTTTGGGCCCAAAGATCTTTAGAAAGAAAGCCTTATACAGTTCCACTCACGCAATAACGCATATATTCCACCAGAAAAGGCGGTACAGCGCACCTGGCGCACTTCAATAACAGCGCCACAATTTCTTATTCTGTTTCTTCTTCTTCGTTAAGATTTTAACTCGCTGCCAGACTCACTGAGCCGACGTCCATGGCCGAGACTGACTCCGGGTACGCTCCCGATTCCTAGTTCTGGTTTGGAATTTGTTTTCTGAATTGTAAAATGACTATAACTGGTGCGGTGTAATCTGGTACAGCATCGAACAGCTGGCTTACTGTGAGATCATCGTGGTGCGTCACGGTGAAACGGAATGGAATGCATCTGGAAAAATTCAGGTTTTCTATTCTTTATTTTTTCTGTTTAGTTTTTGGTTTTGTTTCGAAAATGTAATTTGTTTAAGAGCGAAACGGCACTGTGTCCTTGTGAAATGACCCGACAGGGACATCTGGATGTGGAGTTGAATGAAGTCGGGAGAGAGCAAGCAGCTTTGGTGAGTCCTGAATCTATATGACTACTTTTTTAGTATCATAATCTTTTATTTAAAAAGAATAAAAATTTTCGGGTTACATTTTGTTTAGGTGGGTGATCGTGTATCAAGGGAATTTAAAGTTTCTGCTGTGTACTCTTCTGATCTGAAGAGAGCTCTTGTAACAGCAGAGACGATTGCTGATCGATGTGGCGTACCTGAGGTTTGGATATGCTGTGATCATGTCATGGTTTTTTTATCTGCATAATGTAGCAACGATGTGCTTGATTTTGTTGGTCAACAGAACAGAGAACAAAGTTTTATTCTTGACGATCAGACTAGTGTTATGCAAGTATTTCTTTTGATCATTTGATTTTCATGAAGCCAGAGTTTGGTAAGGGACCTGGTATATGTTGAGTGGCATCTGTTATTTTCTGTTTCAGTTTTAATGTTTTTACTTGATTGGAATTTGATTTCAGGTATTCAAGGATCCAGATCTTCGAGAAAGAAATTTAGGGGATATTCAAGGCCTTACAATACGTGAAGCCGCCACAGTTAGAACTAAGGCTTACCAAGCCTTTAAATCTCACAGCACCAGTCAAGAAATCCCAGTAAGTAATCCTCAACTCAGTTGTACCTATTGTGGATATTTTGCACAGCAGCATAGTTCTAGTGAACCTTGTTCAAAAGGGCTGTTAATTACGTCCATAAAGCAGAACTTGGCCTCGTAAACAGTAGGTAAGATGAAGAGCTGAATGACGGCAGTTGTATGAGTGGTGGAGGTCTTGCTCTGTAAGCTAATGAGTTTGTAGAGCATAAGTTTAATTTTGGAGGTTGTAGCATTCTTTAATCATATAGTGAAAACAACCTATTAGCTGCCGTGTGATATGCTCAAGAAATAGGGGATTGTTGATCAGGTTATCACTGAAATAACCAGTTCGTAAAAACTTCATGCACAAGATAAAGAGTTAGACATGCAAAAGAGGTAGGAAAATGATGTCAATGACTTGTTCTATTTAAGATTATTGCTCATCTATATTCATCACATGTACAGGGTGGTGGAGAAAGTCTTGATCAACTTTATCAGCGCTGCACGTTATCGTTGCAGAGAATTGCCAAGAAGCATATAGGTACAGCTGTTGATAAGGTCTTATATCCTATTAACTTTGTAAAACATTAATTCATCGGCAGTTTGGTATCTCTTATTTTCTACTCTTTTTGTTCAAACTTAAGCGATTACTAGATCGCTACTCTTTCCATCCACATAGCATATGTGAGCTCCAAATACCTTGTCATTTGTATCAATGTGATGATGTCGGTAGGAAAACTTTCTGGATGATTGGGAAATCTACCCTGTTATCATTTAAACGGTCTAAAATTCTCTGAAGTCGTGTTCTCTCTTTACTTGGGGATTGAATTCATACGTCATTGCTCCTTTTTGTGCAGGGCAATGCGTGGTTGTGGTCTCTCACGGGGGTGCTATCAGAGCACTTTACAACCGGGCTTCCCCTAATCGAATATCTGGAGGAAAGGTGTTAAACACATCTATCAACATATTTCATATATCTGGCGAGGATGAGTGGACCATTAAGACTTGGGGTGATGTTAGTCATCTCAACCAAGCAAGGTACCTCGAGTCTGGATTTGGTGGTGACAGACTGTCCGGCTAGTTGTTAGTTACAACTCCATTTAATGCTTCAAGCAACAAAATCTGGAAGGCACTGTTTCTCATAATTCTTTCATGTAATCGGGTTAGAAATCTGTATGTTACAGCAATCTCCTGCTTAGGACCTTGTTTGAAATCTGCAGAATGGATAGCTTCCTCTTATACGGGGTCAATCCGATGGAATTGCCTTATTTCGAGATAAAATTAGCAGGTATGCTTAAAGTACATAGTCAATAAGGATCAAGACTGTGCCCTTAAGGTAAATTGATACACAATCAAATAGATTCTCATTCCTCGAAGTTGCTTTGAGAGTGACTGATCACACACCAAACCTGGATGGCAGTGTTCTACTTTCCAATCGTAAGATTTGGCCAACAACCCAAAACTCCATGAAACAAAGATTTCCTAGTCATTTTCAGCTTTGACAATTTTACTTGGCTCAGTTTTTTTTGAAGTGAATGAGATACAACTTGAATAAATTCGACTATAAATACAAAAAGTATCTATTTCTGTTACCTGTAGGCCTAGTTACCAGTCTCATCTCATTCCACTTCTCTTTTCTTCTTCGTTATTGTCGCTGACTGTTTTACTGCCTAGCCCCTCTTTTTCTTCTGCTTGTCGTTAGGAAATTGGTTTAATTTTGGTCGAACCCCAACAAAAGGAGTGACATATTCATGCGAAAATTTAGTAAATGCGTGCAAAAGCAATTTGCATCTTGCGAGTATGAAAACTTTTAACTCTGTTTTTCATCCAAAAGTCAACCAAAGTATTTGAAAGATGAAAATAATAAGCACTTGTAATGGTAAGAGATTATCAACTTGCACAATAATTTATTTCCCTCCTTTTTTAGTATGCTCTTCGATGTAAAAAGTTTGAAGATCAGACAAGTTCAGACTCTTAGATAATTTCAGTTTTAGAGAGTTTTGAATCATTTGAAATTCAATTGAGTTTGAATTCAAATTACATTAATTAAGTTCGTTCAAATTCAAGTCAATTTTAAGTCATCTTTGTAAGAAGAGAAGGCACAAAGGGTATAAAGGAAAATTTCACTGCTAACTAATATGAGCTGTCTTACACTTTCTGTTTCAACATAATACCCCAAAATCGTTTGATTTATTTCTGTTATGACTAAATGATTCACATTCATTCACCAATTGTATATATAAACATTTACAGAGATGATATAAGACAACTATTCCTTTCATAAATCTTTACATGGTATCAAAGTTTCATCTGTGACCAACGTCAATAGATCTCAACTCTGGCTTATCAGTTATTAGCCAAAATACTTCACAATCTTCCACCCCTTCTCTTGATTTTTCCGTCTTAGCAAAACCTTAAACTTTAATCTTCCTATTAAGCTTGATACACAGAACTTTATAAACTGGAGAGCACAAGTACTTGCGGCCATAAGAGCTCTTGAACTTGAAAGTTTCATCACCACTGCACCTCCTCCTCAGTTCATCACTGCAAACATGGATCAAGCCATCAAAAACCCAGATTACAAAGCATGGTGTAGAATAGATCAGTTGTTGCTATGTTAGTTGCTCTCAACCATTGGAGAAGAAATGATCGGGCAAGTAAACTATTCTAATTCATCCTACTAAGTATGGCAAATACTGAAGAGTCTTTATGCTCGAACTTCCATGGTTAGAGTCTTGCAACTAAAACATCAACTCAACAATTAAAAAGGGATCACACACCATATCTGAATATACACAGAAAGTTAAAATCATAGGAGATTCACTCTAAGTTGCATGACATGTCATCACAAAATATGAACTAATATTAAGTGCCCTCAATTGCCTTGGTCATGAATATGATCTTGTTATGGTTTATTTAACACACTCCACGAAAACTTCAACTCAACAAGAAGTACAATACTCTCTCATGATGCATGAAACAAGGATAGAACAGTTGAATACAATTGCTTAAGTAGATATTTCATCACCTGCTACCAACCTTGTAGAATGAAGGTGGAAGAAGTGGATTTAAAGGTAGAGGAGGTCGTCGAAAAGGAGATAGATGGAATGGAAATAGAGTTTTATGTCAGCTATGCTGCAAACCTGGACATGAGGCTCTAAAATGTCACAAACGGTTTGATATATCGTGGCAAGGCAACACTACACAGTCATGGAAAGAGAACAACTCCACTCATCAGTTACACAGCACAATGCACAAAGTTACCCTCGATCTTACTTGACCCTTAATCAACAAGGTTATCCCTCTTCTGAAGCAGTCAGTGATAGTACATGGTTTGTAGATAATGGGGCTACGAATCATGTAATAGCAAACCTCAACAATGACTCAATCAGCTTAGAGTATGGTGGCAAGGACTAACTTATTGTTGGTAATGGTAATTCTCTTCCTATTGCTAATGTTGGCTCTTCTCATATCCATTTCCAAGACAACATACACACACCTCTTGTATTGAAACAAATCTTGCACATTCCAACTATAACCAAAAACATGCTGAGCATATCTAAACTTACCAAAGATAACAAGATTACTATTGAGTTTACTAATGTTAATTGTTTGTTTAAGGACAAGGTAACAGGGAAGGTTCTGTTTAAAATAGTGCTTCAAGATGGCCTATATAGCCTTGATGCTACCACATCACAAAATAAACCAGACCAGTCATACAACCACATCCTGCTCATAAGTCTAGTGATTTTCGTTTTTTAAAATACATAGATTCGTCTTCTTCAAAAGACAACCACTATGAGGTAAAATTAGCACAAAAGAATGTTAATGTTTGGCATGCCAAACTAGGACACCGTTCCGACAGTATACTGAAACAAATTCTAAGTTCAATGAAGTTCAATATTAATCTAAACAATTTGTCCTTTTATGATGCATGTAAGCAATGGAAATTGCATAAATTACCCTTTCAAACACATGACATAACAACTTAAAATCCATTAGACATCATATATTCAGACAATTGGGGACCCTCTCCATATCTCTCAACCGAAGGACATAAATACTATCTCATTTTGTTGATGCTTGCACTAGGTTTACCTAATTTTGTCCCCTAAAACTAAAATCAGATGCACTGTCTGTTTTTATTAAATTCAAAGCTAATATTGAACTTCAATTGAATAGAAAGATCAAAGTTCTTCACACTGACATAGGAGGGGAATACAAAGCCCTATTACCTTACCTCACACAACATGGGATACAACCACATTTTAACTATCCTCACACTCACCAACAAAATGGTGTTTCTGAAAGGAAACATCGACGTGTCACTAAAGCATGTCTAACTCTCTTATCCTATGCTCACATGCCCCTTACCTATTGGCTTAAAGCATTCTCTACAACTACTTTTGTCATCATTAACCTTCCATCTCCAAGACTCAACAATACCTCACCATTTGAAAAACTGTATAATAAATCACCAAATTATCTGTATCTCAAAACATTTGGTTGCAGTTATTTTCCTTATCTTAGATATTATTCTCAACATAAATTTGACTTTTATACTACCAAATGTGTTTTTCTTGGATATAGTTCCATGCAGTAAGTTTTTAAATGCTTAAATAATAAAGGCAAGATCTTCATCTCTTGCCCTGTAGAATTCAATGAGGAAGAGTTTCCATTTTCTCAACTTTTTCCAACACACTCAAGCAAAAATACAGCTTCACCAAATCTTCCTATATCCACTATATCCTCAGCCTTATTCTATCAAAAGACAGTCTCAGATCACTCCTTTACGAAAGAATATTTTTAGTCACCAGAAAATCCTTAGCCAACAAACAGGTAAGCACTCAAAATCCTACATACAACCACACGAAACACTATAAACCCATTGCATAACCAAAACACCTCACCCAATCCTATTTTGCCCACTATATCAAACATTGCACATAACACCATTTTGACATTACCACATAACACTCATCATATGCAAACTCGCTCCAAGAGTGCTATTTTTCAAACCAAAACTTTACTCTATCACTCTTGTTTCTACCCTACACACTGAACCTACAGCAATATCAGAAGCCTGAACTGATCCTATGTAGTTTCAAGCTATGCAAGTTGAATTTCATGCTGTACAACAAAATAATACATGGACACTTGTTCCCTACGAACCTATTATAGCCATTCTTGGTACAAAATGGGTGTTTTAGACTAAGTACATTGCTGATGGGACTATTTCTACATATAAGGCTCGTCTTGTTGCAAAAGGGTTTAATCAAACCCTTGGCATTGGTTTTTCAAAGACTTTTAGTCCTTTTGTTAAAGTCTCAACAATCAAAGCCACCAAAACAAACACAATCAACACCAAATCAATCCAACAAAACCCACACCATCGACTATACGTAAAAGCTGCAAAAATCACAAAGACTTGTGAAGTTTTCGCACCCCACAATTCACAGTCGCCAACCACACAATCAAAGCTCCATTGATGATGAACAACAACACAAGAATCATGTAAACCCAAGAGATAATCATAGCAACCAAGACTCATGCATTCTCAAAACCTTTGTGTCATATTGTATTTCTCAATGGTTTTGATAAATTGTGTTATGATGAGTTGTGTTCTGTCTTAGTGTTTAAGCAAAAAGATCCAGATGACTCTAAAGAAGTCATCGACAATAGTTAGAAAGAACTGTGATCCATCTAAAGTAGGTACCCTGTAAGGCCCTCATAGATCCATGTGTAGAATTTCAAAAGGTTTAGTGGTTTGTATTTTATGTTTAGGGAATGGTTTTCTATGTTGTTTTGCCATAAGGCAGACTTGACAATCGGATAAGTTGTTATTAAAACTTGATTTCATTGATATGTCACACTTTTTCCTTAAAAACATGTCCTAATCTACTATGCCAGATATTAAAGGAAACGGAAGCACTAAATGTGACATTCTTAGTTCTGTAGAAATCTAGAGGAGGACCTTTCAAAGTCCCTGAGGGTAATAGGTTGTCGGTTGTCAGCTTATACAGTCCACTTCTAGCCTTGATAGTTGCCATAACATTATTAGTCTGTAGGTCTTGCAAAATTGCAGCAATATCATTCTGTGTTGTAAGTTTATTGACAAAGAGTAGGTTTTTGGAAAAGTTGGGAATATGCAGAATTTCATCAAGGGTAATTTTGTCACCAATGGCAGTTTGGCATACGTGCTTCACTTGCTGTTTTGTGCCATCTGGGAGTATTACGGGCTCATATACGTTGTTTATTTCATATTCATGGCAGAAATCAAGGTTTGTAACCATGTGTGAAGATGCACCTGAATCAATCAGCCATATGTATTCATTTTCTGCACTATGAACATTAATGTAACTTGTGCTATTACCTGCAAAATTTGCAAGCCCACCAAACTTTGCCTCACCCGTGGCCTTCCCTTTGATTGCTTTAGATATCTCATCTTGAATGAAGGTGGCTAAGCCTTATGGAATTTGGCCATTCCTTTCATTGTACTCACTAGGTTCTTGTTGTGTGTCTACAAGAGTGTCACTGATCACAGCTAGGTTGGCCTTGCTCTTCTGACTAGTTAGTTCCTTGTACCAATCAAGCACATCGTGGATCTTAAAGCAGGTCTCAATGGTATGTCCTGCTTTCTCACACTTTTCACAACACTTATCCTCTTTCTTGATGAATGGCTTATTGTTATTATTGTTGTTGTTTCTGCTATCTTTCTTAACGTTAGAGTCGGATTGCCTTACCATCATAGCCACATTCATATTACTATCATTGCTAACATTTACTGCCTTTTGCCTCTCCACGATTTACATCATGGCAAAGGCTCTATTAACTATTGGAAAAGGTTCCATTAACATGACCTGGTTAATTATATGCTCATAATCCTCATTTAAGCCCATCAAAAATTGCACTAATCTGTGGGTGTTTTCCTCCGTAGTAATAGCTTTAGCAGCATCACAAGTGCATGTAGATATAGGACTTAGGCTAGCTAAATCATCCAAGTGTTTCTTTAGTTTTGTGTAATATGCGGAAATGGTGAGATTACCTTGTTTAAAAAGGTTGATTTCCCTTTCTATTTGGTACAACAGTGGTCCGTTGGCTTCACCGAATCTCTCTCTTAGTTCCTCCCAAAGCTCCTTAGCTGTGGAGAATGATAGGAAAGCATTACCTAGTTCCTTGATCATGGAGTTGAGGATCCAGGACTTGATCATGAAATTTGCCCTTTTCCATCTAGCAAGAAGAGCTCTGTCTTCCGTTGGTTGTATGCATATTTCATCGATGAAGGAGAGTTTGTCTTTAGCACACAGGGCTATCATCATTGATTTGCTCCAAGTTAGGAGGTTGTTACCATTAAAAAGGGTAGTAATAAGAACAGATCCAATTTTTCAGTATTTGTTATGGAGTACTTCTCCAGGTCTGGGTTTTGTGTAGGGTTAGAGTTGTTGGCATCATTGTCGTCAGCTATGTTAGATATTTTGGTAAGTAGGGTAAGGTAGATCAAACATTTGGCTCTGATACCATGAAAAGAGTGTTAAGGTTGATGAAGAAATTTTCTATTTCATCATAATCTGGGTATGTACAGGTAGGGACTTTTTATACTAGAACTAAATGAATGCTATTGGCTACTGTACCCTATATTCTTAGGGAATCTGTAACAAAATTGACAACTAATGGAGACAATTCGGTTACAATGAAAACTACTAGTATTGTTGTACAAAATGAAAAAGAAATAAAATAAAAAAGTTTATGTGGCATGGTCCCGAATTGTGGAGTACGTAGGATTGAGTGATGAAGTAAGTGGGTCAGCCCAGTTTTTTAACAATTACATTCCTTTATTGCATATGACACAACACAACACAACACATTGCAACTGATCTAGAAGGCTTGTTGTTTATGACCTTAAGCTGCTTGTTGGATATTTTTTGACTTTTTCTGCAAAGTTAGACAATATTTAATTTTGTTTTTCGATTTTTGAATAACTTATCGGTTAAGTTACAAAATTTGATTCGGATAAGGATAATAGAATAGCCCAATAAATGATCTAAATCAATGGGTTGAAGTTTAGGTGAAAAAAGATCCCGATCAGTATGGACCGACCCATATCAAGCCTGTGATAAGTATAAGGATTCTTTGACCCGTTAAGAGAACTTACGTTTTGAGAAAACTGTAAAAAGATGTTGACTGCGTCTCGGTGAGCAGTTCCCGTAAAAACGGTGGTAAATTTGCCCTTGTTTCGACTTCGAAAAGTTCGTTTGAAGTTATGGAACTGAAATTAGGTATTTTCAACATTTCTTATTTATTGCCCTTTTACGTTTGATTCAGGATACATAACTAAGGTCTCGTTACGTGTTATATGTGGTATAGGATGCAAGGAATCCAGTCTAATTCTTTTGGATTTCCCTTTAATTTAGAGCTATATTCATAATCGTATTTTTTTATTCCAATAGGCAATAATATCCCCACCACAAAACAAAAGAAAGGAGAATATGTGCCCTAGAAACATGTTACCGTGGATTATCTCCTGTCCTGTGTCTCTATGATCATATTGGAATCCTAGTCATGTGTTACTACAATGATAAAATGTCGTAATCATAGGTACTAAAACGTAAAAGACAGTGCATGCTTAGCTAGAAATTGTTTGATATAATTTAAATTATAACTTCATGGAACAAAGTAACTTTTCGATAAAAGATAATATTTCATTAAGATAACCTTTTTTATACATTAAAAGTTTAAAAGTATCTTTATAGTCTGTTATAAAAAAATATTGTTATGATTAGTTTACAGGATAATAGTAAGTCAGACCTAGCAAAACTCGAGCTCAAATCTATTTAATCCAAATTATTTTTATTAAAATATTATAGTAACATCATTTTGTTATTATTTATTGAACACAAAATTTTCAAAAGTTTGTCTGAATCCCGAAAGCCCGGCCCGGCCCTATTGGTATCTCTGAGACACCATTATCCAACAACCTATTATTAAGATGAGACTAGAGCAGCAAGCGAAAGTGATGCTAATGATTAGAAAGTGGTAGTCCAGTTCTGCGTTATCACTATAACGTATGTGAGATACGTAGATTTGCGGGCCCCATTGCCCGGCCTCCATCTCCGTATAAAAAACAAGAGCTGAGCTGGCACCTCATGACTTTTGAGATGGTCCATACTTCACCTTCTTACGATATAACTTTTTTTTTTCCTTAAAGAAAATTAGTAGCACCTATGTTTTAATGCATGCAATAAATAAATTGTATATAATTTTTAAAATATATGTGCAAAATAAATTACAATAATTTAAAATTAAATAATAAATTTAATACAAAACAAATTTAACGAGAAAGATTTTTTAAATATATATATTTGAAACCAAATTGAGCAAAGCAAAATTTGCAACGAGGCCAGCTACTACATCAATCTGGATAATTCGCGAGTTGGTTTTCCTGCCTTGTTTTCTGCCTAGAAAAGTAAATGAATCTTTCGATTTTTTAAAGTAGCCAAAAGCCAAAACAAGTACAGGTTCACGCAGCTTGTGTCCTTAATCAGGACACGAAGACATTATACAAACCATGCAACCCCCGTCCACTGGCAGAACTTATATCACGAAATGCCGACAGCTTACTCGAATCATTTCATGCATTTATTTTATCACAAAGACCAGATCTTTCTAGTCTACCATCCAAAGTCTCTAAGCATATTGCATAATTGATTACTGAAGTACAAACAAATCCCAATACGAAACCGCCACGCACCATTTATAAGTATGTGGAGTACCTTCTTTTTTTTTTTTTTTCATTGGATACAAAAGGATAGTGAAAAGGAATAAACAGAGATTATGAAACCAATCCTGTTCCTAACATCTCCCAAGTGCGTTGAGAAAGGCAATGAACCGTGCGCTACAACGAGGAATGAAACATTGCTGTAGGACAGTAGGAGACAAAAGAAGGACCAAAATGGCAACTTCTTCTGTTAAGGATAAAGTGTATGGTGAGCAGAAGGTAGCGACTAATTACATAATCTGGGAGTGGAAATTTGGTTGAAGTTGGAGGGACGAATGTCGAGTTCTTGGGTCCAAGCCGTCGGGTCCTGAACATGCAAATGCCAGTAGGTCTGAGCCAGCGAGTCTGGGTCCATTATATCGCCTGCTCCACTTACTTGTTGTCGTTGGTGCCCAGTTGCAGTCCTCTGCAAGGTCGATGGTCCCCTACAATGTCCTTCCGTTTCTCATTAATTAATTGCTCATCATTGATCATCTATCACTCCTTTTCCCCTTCACAACTATGCAAAAATGAGCTCTTCACCAATGCTTCCAATTAGGTTAATGTCTCTTGTTCCAATCTTATCATTGTTGGCCGTGTATTCTATATGCTATTAAAGTTAGGGCCTTAGGGGACTATAAGCAGTAAAATGTATAGAATCTATTGCTGTTTTCTTCTGTAACGAGAGGCAGAGGCAGATACGAGATAGATTATTTGGGGAAAAAAAAAGAGCATCAGAAACCGATAAAGATATAAAGATGAGAATGAACTAACCTTGGTGGGCCAATTACACCATCGATGATTACGTGTGCTACGTGCACACCAAGAGGTTGGAACTCCCTGGCCAGGCATTGAGATAGAGCTCTCAAAGCAAACTTTCCACAACCTGTTTTGATGACATACGTGTACAGATGTTGAGATTCAGATCGATAAACGCCAGAAAAAAAAAACACTTTAAATAAAAAGAAATAACATGGGTAGTCTCCAAAGACAAATTTTTTCAAGATTTATGTTTTGTGGAGTAAGTGATTACATAGTTCAGATAAGCCAGCAAACCCACTCAAAGAAGCTGCACACCCGGTGAACAAGATTGTTCCTTTCCCTCTCTCCACCATCGCTGGAATAACCTGGTAACATAAAATACGAAGCTTAGCATACAGGAACTCTACTAGATAGGGTAATGGTCTAATTAGGTCATTAACTGAGTTGGGACAACAGAAATGGAGGGTCGAGATATGGCATACCTGTTGGGCACAAAGGAAGGCACCAGTCGACGAGACTGCGAGGGATTTTTCGAAGGAATCGATGCGAATATCAGTGAAGCTGGTGGGTTGCCAGTCAGAGACCGGCTGGTATGCATTGTAGACAAGAACTTCCACAAAGCCAAGTGAGAGAACCCCTTCAAATGCTTCTCTCACACTTCTTGAAGCCGAGCAATCTATTCTAATCGCATACACCTGAGCCTTCTTTTCTCTAGCTATCTCGTCTGCAAATCTCGACAACCTCCCTGCAAATCATGTATATATCTCGCAATAAGCTTCATCGTTTTTCTCCTTCAAGCACTGAATTTCTTTTAATTATCTTCAAAAACTATTTGTGTTTCTAACCAACTTGTAATGTAAATCATTTTCAAGAGAAACAAAATGTTAAAACTGTGTCAAAAGTCATCACAAATCATTAGCGGTTAAAGCGGTAAAAGGACAAGTCTGTCTCCACGATTAGCAGATAAAGGTAACTACTGGTTGTGTAACAATATTGAATTATCCTCGTTATCTTTTCTTTTTCTGGCAAAGCAAACAGGTGGAGAAGGAGAAGAGAGATATATGTCATTGAGAGAGGTACCTAAGTCACGGGCGAGGATGGCAACAGTGTAACCTTCATGGGCAAACTTGCGTGCGATGGATCGGCCGAGCTTTGGTCCGACGCCGACAATGGCTGCGATGCCTTTGGTGGGGACGGAGCTCCCCATGTTTCGCATCTTGGAAGAAGCCTTTTTTTTTTTTTCCTGATGTTGGAGTTCAGCTGATAATAACTAGCTAGTAGCAGCAAGAGCAAGCAAATTCTGACGAGTAGTTGTTGGTGTTACTTAAGAGCTGCCTAGTTGACAGGGAAGTTACTACTACGATGGGGATAGAAGGTGGGGGTGAACGGTACTGCCCTACAATCTTCTTCATACCTTTCTTCTGAAGTCTTTGCGTCTTTGCCTCCTCCCTCACTGGCATAGTCCTAACTATAATCCATAACTCTTTTTTATCGAAGGATTGGCTTTAGTGGGAAAAGAGGTAGAAATATTTTATGTTAAACTAAACATGGTTGGCGCAAGTCCCTCTCAAGGTCGAGTCCTGAGAATGGAGAGATCTGTTTGGCCAACACTTTATCTCTTATGGGCTGACCCAATGCGAACGAGAATTAGTCTGATTGTGAATGACTTAAAGGCGATTTCTCATAATTAGGACCCTCTTAAAATATCTCGTGGGCTAACAAAAAAAGAAGTTTATGTTCACATCACTTTTAATGAAAAATAGAGTATATTTGATTTAAAGTATTTATGTCAAATTGAAAAAAAAATTAGATTGATTAATGTGATTAAGTGGTTCAAGTAGAGATTCTTAGATACATATATAGTTTATAATGTGATCAAAATATCAAGATGTAATTTGTAAGTTGTAAAAAAAATAAAAATAAGAACAAAAATTCTCCTAATTGGTTCCTTAAAAATTAACAAATTATTTAAAAATTTTAATATGTCAATAAATTCTTTATTTAAATGCATATTAAAATTTATGTTTAAGAAACAGGGAAGTAAATTCATTCCTCCTTCCTTCAATACTTCAAACCTAGGAGCCCTCTCTCCCCAAGTCATTGGTCATATGGATCAACCTTTAGTTGTATCATTCGTTGCGACAATGACAAAGAAGAGAAAAAATATTTGGAAATGAAAGTGACCATTTTCCAAAGAAAACAATCTTTGGAAATGAAAGTGAATGAAGTTCTCGATTGATATAAACAGGGCCAATTTATCATCATATGATCATATGCTCTAGTGGATCCGAATTCTGATAGAAATTTAAAGAGAAAGGTGTACCATTCTCTTTTTTTCTTTTCAAAATTTCTAAGGTAATTTATCTCAGAATCATTTCCTAGAACCAAAAATTTAAAAATGAAACTACAATTATTCAAGAACCTGCCTTACTGTTCCTTCTAGTCTCAGACAACTCACGGGCATGGGGTTCATAACCAATTGAAAGCTGAAACAACTGTTGGCGTAAAGTTTCTATAAGCCTTGATCATCACCAGATATTTTAATACTTCTACTTTTACAATCTCTAAAGTTCTCTATCAGATCTAGGTAATTACTAAACAATCAAAATATATTTAATTTGTGAGGAAAAAGAGAAGAGGCAGCCCTCGTGAATCGTGATTGAAGCCATTTTTGTCTTGCTTTGTTTTAATCTTATTAGCGGTTTCTTCAATTTTGAAGTAGGGCTACCACCGAGCACCAAAGGTCGGTAGTAAGAGGTTGTTATTTGCTTAAGTATGGTTAAGAGTTCCATTTTTGTTTGTACATGTAGTAGTGTTAAATATTCAATGATAGAGCTAAACCACCTTTTAGGGTTTTATAAAATACGAGCCAGAATTAATTTAAATTTAGTAATAACTTAAAGGTATTACCAACAATTTGAATCCATCCAAAATATCTCATGAGTTAACTCTCTTTTAAAATAACATTTATTCATTATATAGTTTATATAATATTATTTCAAATTAAATATTTCACAATTTCTTTAGTTGCCGTATAAACTTTACATTAATTACCTCATAAATTGCTAAATAAAAGCATGAGTTAATAAATAAAATTTTAGCCAACCTTTAGAGTATTTTTTTGTATGTTTCCATTTAAACAATACAAGTTTATTGCTTAGGGGCTTTATATAATAGTCTCTCACATTCTATAAATTTCTAAATTTAAATATTTGTTAATAAATTAAATGTTAGTCAACTTATGCGATTTCTTTCTTTTGTATTCTTTTCATCTAAATATTTAAGTAATATAAGAAGCTTGCTCTTTTTCTTTTAGGTCGTTTTCTTCTTTAAAAATCTGTTAAGCTTTTACTTCCTTCTTAACCAAGAATCTGTTGGTAAGGTATCGGTTTCAATTATCCTATTAAAATTATCTTCCATTGTCACTTAACCTTGTGCAAATTGAGTTAGCTCGTCTGTTTTGATATGTTAAATTCAAACACTGAAGGATTTGATTTTTTAATAATTAATTTATGGATTGGATTTGAATATAAAAATTAAGTTAAAAATTATGAGTCAAACATAAAATTAAAAAATCTTTATTTATATTTATGAATACCCTAAATTTAGGTCAACTTATAATTTTCATATAATGATTTCTCATGCCCATAATTATTGAAAAAGATAATAAAAGACAGAAAATTATTTATCAAAAAAAGTGATTATATTTTTTTTAATTTATTCATTCTAATTTAGTTATTTATTTTAATGAAAGATGATGTTTTTGAGTGATGATGATATTGAAGAATTTTATTTTAGTTAGTGTTCAGATAAATATTTCATTTAAATCTTATTATAATTATATATTTTTATATTTATTTACTTAATTTAAAATTTATTATAATTTTTTTAAAAAAATTATATTTTTATCTTACCACAAGTTTATGATCATTTTTATTTGATAAATGATTACATATTTTTTATTCAAATTTAATGTGGTATCATATATTAAGACATAAATTAATGTCTTTCCTAAATTCAACTCATTTATTGTAAAAGGCTTCCTACTTTACAAAAAATAATATGCGCTATCTTTCTATTTATATTTTCTCGAGAACAATGTTTTTGTGATTTGAAGTGAACGTTATGGCAAGGCTTTCTTTCCTATTCTGATTTAAAAAGTTTCCTTACGGGCATTAATTTGTTAGAAATACTTTCTATTTAAACTGATCTTTGAAATATTTTATATATTCTTTATATTGTATATACATATGAACTTTAACATTTGAAAATGAGAAGTGAGAAAATAAAATTTCGTATTTCAAATCTTATAGAGAAATATTTTTATAAATTTTTTTAACAGTTTGGCAATAAATTTATTTACATAATTTTTTCTCTAATTAGTAATTACCCAAGTGGGTTTAACTTATTTATATTATTTTGAAAACTAATGTAATTAAGTTTTTAATATATAAATTCTAATTTAATTATAATGGCCCAATTCACAATTGTTACAAGAGCCTCATGGTCTCCATGCATGATATGATTGCATGTATTAAGTTAATTATTCATTTTTTATGTCTATTATATTTTACTGTATATAAAATACATATTATAGAACCAGAAATTAAATACGTAAAATGCATATAAAAATAATATAAAAAGAAATTCAAAAGAAATGTCAAAATATATTAATCCATGCTATGGAATGGTTGTAAATCTACTATAAATTTTGAACTAATGGTATGTTTGGTTCAATGGAATAGAAATTCTATTTCTAGTATATTCCTATCATTTATGTACTTTTGTATTTGATTAAAAAAAGAGAAGGAGAATAACTATTATGAGTTTTTGTTATTCCCTAACTATGGGAAATAGCTAAAGAGCATCATACCTTTTCTTTAGCTATTCAATATCACAGGGAATAACAACAACAACAACAACAGCAACAGCAACAACATCAACAACAACAACAAGAATAATAATAATAATAATAATAATAATAATAATAATAATAATAATAATAAATTAATAATTAGTAGGAAATTAACAATAACTACTATTAATAATAATACAAACAATAAAATTAAT
>JAOTJB010000208.1:28578142-28598469 GCA_027123815.1 Erythroxylum minutifolium
GTTTCAAGAAGGCCTTTTTGATATTTTGGGCTTTCTTTAGGGTTTTTTAGGTTATCTTTGTTAGGGTTTGTATTGCATAAGGGTATTTAAACCCTTGCTTTATACGTGAACTTAATATTAGACGTGAATAAACATTGGAAAGCCTTCAAGAGAGAGAATTCAGATTCTTGCTTGTTTTACCTTAAGGATTGATTCAACTAATCAAGTAAGTTCTAACTTGTGGTGTTAATTCAATTCTTGCAATCTTTGTACTCTTTGTTACCAATTCCTTGTTGTTTTGAGGGTGAAGGGTCGTGTTAGATTGATTGAATTTAGGTATTGGGAACAATCATTAACTCTAGGTTGTTGCCGTATCATCCCCTGCCAACCCATTTTAGTACCAGACTTAAACACTGTCCTAATATCTGGACGATTACGAGACCACCATCAACACTGCTCATTTCATTACTGCGTCGTCATCTCAAGTTACTTCTCACCCGTTACCTTTCTTCTGTTCTTCTGATCTTGTCTTACACGACCATTATTTAGCGTTCATGGCTAATGTGTCTATAGAACACGAACCATTGTCATGTTCCGCTGCTAAGGATAATCCGTTGTGGATCACTCCTATGAATGGAGAGATCATGACTCTGGAAAGGAATTGTACCTGGTCCTTTGCTGATCTACCAAAGGGAAAACGCGCTCTCCAAACGAAGTGGATCTTTAAAATTAAACGTCGACCGAATGGTTCCATTAAACGACGTAAAGCTGATTTGGTAGTGAAAGGATTTGGTCAATAGGCAGGTATTGATTATTTAGATGTTTTTTCTCCAGTGGCAAAAATAACGACCGTTCGAGTCCTTTTAGTCGTTGCTGCTGCCAACAACTGGCTGGTGTGTCACTGTGATCTTAATAATGCTATCTCCATGGCTGCATCAATGAAGACATATATATCACTCGACCACCTGGCTATTCTCGAGTGCCTCTGAGAAAGATTTGTAAACTGGCCAAGTCCCTCAATGGCCTCAAACAAGCTGGCCACCAGTGGAATAAACAAGTCAATGCACAACTTATGGCATTTGAGTTTTCCCAATCTACTTCTGATTCATGTTTATTTACTATAGGCTCTGGTCAAACTTTTACTGCTCTTCTGATCTACGTTGATGATATTTTATTGCTGGGACCCTCTGAAAATACTATCATCGATGTTTAATATTTTCTGAACAAGCAGTTTACGATCAAGGATCTTCGTTACGTCCAGTATTTTATTGGTATGGAAATAACTTGCTCCCCTTCTTGCATGCTCCTATCCTAACAAAAATACATCCAGGATATCATTCATGAGGCCAACTTACCACATCTCAAGTCGGCTAAGGTGCCCATTACTCCTAGTACTAAGCTGTCCTCTGATTCTGGACCTTCATTCGACAATCCAACTCAGTATTGTCGATTAGTCGGCCAGCTTCTCTACCCGTCTTTTACTCGCCCAGATGTGGCTTTTGTGGTGCAACAGCTTACCCAATTCACAAGTGCACCTAGCACCCATCATTAGACTGCGTTAACTAATGTCTTGAGGTATTTACACTCAACTGTCGATATGAAACTATTTGACCTTGCCAATTCACCTTTGTCTTTGAAAGCACATTCAGATTCTAACTGGGCTGGATGCCTCTCCTCACGCAAATCCATTACGGGTTATTGTATTACGTTAGGCTCTAGGTTAGTCTCCTGGAAAACTAAAAAATAGAACACTGTTAGTCCTTCTTCCGCAGAGGTGGAATGTCACAGTATGACATCTACATTATGTGAATTACGTTGACTCTCTTATATTCTTACTGATATTGAAATCCCTCTGCATATGCCTATTCCTCTGCATTGTGACAATTTGGCTGCCATTCACATATATACTAATCCCGTTTTTCATGAATGGACAAAACATCTCGAGATTGACTGCCACTTAGTTCGCAATGCCATTTCTGAGGGTTTCATTACCACATCACATGTACCTTCTGCACTTCAACTGGCTGATTGCTTTACTAAAGCCTTTTTGTCCCCAAAATTTTGTGATGTTATCTCCAAGTTAGGCCTCATTCTTTCGGCTCCAACTGCCTCAGGAGGGGGGGGTTGTTGGTACCGCCTCAAGCCCACCAAAGCCTACAGTGTACATCAAAGACATACCAGAGCCCACTACAGCAAGGAACAAACAGTGACATCTTCCATAACATTCGTCCACCCCTTTCTCGCTCATCCATTTCTTTAAATCATGTATATGATTCTTCTTTTCATCATTAGTTTGTTACAAAGTTTGTTATAGCCACCTGTAAAGATTAGTCCTCATGTATATATGTACCTTGTAGCCACTTGAAATAAACAAGAGAAATTCATCATTTCTTCATCATTCTTTTCAATTTAATTAATCATATTTCAAAAAATGATCATTAGTTCAGAATGCTAGTAGGTGTTTGGTTCTATTTTAACTAACAAAATTTTACCTTTCAGATTAACAAGAATATCATAGAAGCAACAACATTGTAAATTTAATTGTGATCTTAGTCCTAGTGCGTACAAGAATTGATGTTTTTATGCTTACCAATCCATTTAGCTTAAAGACTTATGTTACAAAATGAGGGTCATATGTCATCAATCACAAGTTTACACATGGCATCATACTCATCAGCATGCACAACCCACTAAGAACTAGAAATATGTTAATATTAGGATTTGTTAACAAAAATATGTAAAAGCATGCACTTAAAGAGTTATGTTTTTGATTGAGTAAATGAAAACTTAGTTCTTTTCTTTAACTCCTTTCCAATCTTTTTTCTCTTCTCTTATCCTTTCTATTATTTCTGTTCAGGCTCACCCCCATCCAGAATCTTCTATGACTCTTTTGATTCTCAGTGTTCAAATTCCTTGAATTCCAATTTTTACCAAATTAACCCATAACCACAAATAACTCAATTACCTCCCTAAATTATTTGTTGCATTACAAGTGGTCTTGTCACAGTCAAACTACAAAAACTCTGGCAGACAGAAACTATAAACAAGGCTAAACATGCAAACAAAGTCATTAATACCATAAACTATAGACAAGACTAAACATGCAAACAAAGTCATCAATACCAATATTCAGGCCATCTGAAATATTGAAGATTAAAAATTCACCAAATATTCAAGATAAAAAATTTGTTTTCAAGAAAAATGTTCCTTGAGAGTGTCAATGAGGGTATGAAGTAGGATCTTCAAGTCATTGATTTCTCCATGCATGTGGGTCATCGTAGCATGCATTTGGTCTTGAGTGAACCTGATGTCCCACAACTGTTGTTAAAACACAAGTGTGTTAGCCTCTTTAGAGGTAAAGGGATTTTAGTGCTCTTGAGAAGGTCTCATGAATTTTGTAACTTGTTCTATCTTCTTGTCCACCCAGATATTGTCTTTTAGCTTGTATCCAAATTGAAAAGGAATGGAAGAATGGTATTTGATAGGCTCATACCATTCCAAATTGTCAAATGAAAAACCATAATGGGCAAGTATTTTCATCAAAAGTATCCCATAAGGCAAACACCCATTGGTGTTCTTATGACTCCCTTTATGTAACATAAATCGAATAATCATAGCAGGCAGATTCATTTGATTACATTTTAGTAGATTGTAGATTATATATGTGTCTAGGAGAATACTTCTTTCATCAGAGCTTCTTTGTGGGAAAATTGATGTGGTAAAAAGCAATGCAAGGCTTCTTTGTAGAAGATCTAACCATCTGCACTAGGGTCTTCCATCTTAGGTGTTTTTAGTATGAAGACAGATGGATTGAACCTGGTCAATAACATCCTACTTGTGACAGGAAAAATTAGTACGACCAATAGGGGCTATTTCTAGCAAATTTCCTAATATTTCTTCTATCATCAGAATCTCACACTCACAAACCCATGAAAAAATCACCAATTTGCCATCAATAATATCATTTCTCATGTGAGTGTAGAAAGATCTCACCAGCTCATCACACACAATTTCATTCAAGGTAAGGAAATTATGCTAACCAACTAAAAGGAAGTAGGGAAAGATAATAATACCAATATCATCGAATAAAAGGGGAGGCAAAATATGCCCAACCACCACCTTTTGTTTATTGCAGTGCATTTTATATCTTGCTTCAGCTTCCACTAACTGAAAGGCTTTAGGAGGTGTTGAAGGCTCTCCTTTCTCTTGTACAGAGATGTTCTTTTTCTTGGATCTTTTAGCAAGAGCCTTGGGGAATTCTTTAAAGAGAGGTTCCTCCTAAGTAATAGGATCTTCTTCGAGTTTTTCAATAATAAGCGCTTTGCCTTTCCTTATTTCTTCTCTTCTTCTTTTTTGAGAAGCTTTTGCTTGCCTCAGTTCATCGTTAGGGTTAGAGTTCCTTTTGTTTCTACCATAGGCTCTTTCTCAGCCTGCATTGTGGAGATACTACTTCTTGTTCATGGTTTTCTGATCAAGCGAACAAGTTCCTCTTTAGAATCATCATAAAAAAATGATCCATCATTCCAAATTTAGAACAGTTGGACCAGGTTAGGGAGTAGGTGAAGGTCATGGCGAAGAAATTCGAGAGGTTGGAGTTGGGTTGTGTATTGATGGTGGTGAAGGTAAAGGCATGAACAGTGGAGAATAAGATCTTATAGCTGGAGAATGATAGTTAGTACTTTCTTTCTCTAGTACAATAGGCGACTCCCCCTTATTGGAAGCATTCTCTACACGAGTAGGCTCCTTTTCACTTGAAAAGTCCTCTTCTTTTTCTTTTGACAAGCTAGGGTTTGAGTCGTTAGAGATAAGGCTTTCTCCACTTAAGTTCTTTTGAAAGGTATCGCCATTTGGTCTTTAATTTATGGTGTTCAGTAGATGAATTAGAAGTCATTTCTTCCGATGAAGAAAATGATGATACATTCTTATTTCTTTCATATGTGTGTAAGGGTGTTTTCTTCTGTTTCTGTGTGGACTTCTCTAAAAATTGGAACTTTTTTAACGAAGAGGAAGCATTGGGTTTAGTATGAGTTTTTGATGATTCTGGTGTGGGTAAGATGGGAGGTTCAGAAACAAAAGTTTCATAATCTTATTCATGGCGTAGGGTTTTGCCATGGCTAGAAGTGGGTTTCCTTGTTTTCTTTTTAAGTTTTGGATTTTGTTCATGCTATTTCAAAGAAAGATGTTGGAAATTTTGGTTTTGAGAGATTTAAGAAAGGAAGAGTTTGATTGTAGTGAGAAAGAAGGAGCTTCAAGGGTTGACGAAGATAAGTTTAAGGAAGGAACCGTTTCATGATATGCCAAATGGTTTCTAAGAGTGGGTTTCATGTCAAGATGAAAGATCGCATATGTTCCTAGAAGTGTGATCGCTTCCCCATCTTCTGTGAGTTGTGTACTAAAAAAAACTGATAGTTCTGTGCTCGTGTTTTCAAAACTTGAAACTACATTGTTTAGTAACTGTGTCTTCTGGACAAGGTTATTCTTCCCTTTTTGAATTGATATAGGCCTTCAAAGTAACATTCTAAAAGGAGCCTATTAATATCTACAAAAGATAGTGACATAAAATCTTCTAACATAATTAGATATATTATAATCTGCACACTCCAAGCTCTTTCCTTAGTACATAAAATCTATCTTTTGAAAGTGGTTCAGTAAAGATATCAGCTACTTGATTTTCAATATTAAAATGAAATAATTTAGTTGTTCCATCTAAGACATGATCTCTAAGAGAATGATGCTTAACTTCTATATGCTTAGTCCTAGAATGATGCACATGTTTTTTAGATAAATTAATTACACTTGTGCTATCAAATAATCTAGGAATATGACTAAAGTTTAGAGAGAAATCCTAGAATTGATGTTTCGTTCATAAAATCTGAGTGAAACAACTAGCGGCTACTGTATTTATGCTTCAATTGTGAATAGTGTTGTGTAATTTTGTTTCTTGCAAGACCAAAAGACTAAACATCCACCAAGGAATTGATAATAGCCATTTGTGCTTTTCCTATCAATCTTATCACCTACATAATTTGCATCATAGTAGCCAAGCATATTATATGAATCTATTTTTGGATATCATAGTCTAAAGTTTATGGTTCCAATAAGATAGCGAAAAATCCTCTTGACTATTTAAAGATGACTTTCTTTAGGATTTGATTGAAAGCGTACACAAAGACATACATAAAGCATAATATCTGGTTTTGAACTTGTGAGATATAGAAGTGAACCAATCATTCCTCTGTATTTTGTCTCATCAGTAGCTTTGCCTACTTCATCCTTATTAAACTTAGTTCTAGTATACATTGGAGTTCCCATAGGTTTGGCAATTTTAAATTGATAAGTTCTTTTGTGTACTTGTCTTGACTAATAAAATTTTCTTTTTCTATTTGCTTAATTTGCAATCCAAGGAAGAAGGATAGTTCCCCCATCATACTCGTCTCAAACTCCTCATGCATCAAAGTTGAGAATTCTTTACAAAAAGATGGAATTTAGTACCAAATATTATGTCATCAACATATATTTAAACTATGAGCAAGTAATTTTCCTTTTTTTTAATAAATAGGGTTTTATCTACCTTTCCTCTTTCAAAATTATTCTTAAGCAGAAAGTTACTTAACCTGTCTTACTATACTCAAAGAGCCTGCTTTAGGCCATATAAAGCTTTTGTTAATTTCATCACATAATCTGGATGATCTGCATTCTCAAAACTTGGAGGTTGCTTAAAAACACTTCTTTATTAATATATCCATTTAAGAAAGAACTTTTGAGATCCATTTGAAATAATTTAAAATTTCTATAGCATGCAAAAGCAAGTTAAATTATGATAGATTCTAGTCTAGTGAGAAGTGTATAAGTCTCATCAAAATAAATACCTTCCTATTGTTTATAACTTTAAGTTACAAGTCTAGCTTTATTTCTTACCACCTTATCATTTATGTCAAGTTTGTTTCTAAATACCCAACAAGCCCTAATGACTGATTTGTTTTATGGATAACGTACCCGATTCCAAACCTGGTTCTTGTCAAATTGATTTAGTTCATCTTTATAATTACAGTCCAGCTTTTATCAGCAAGAGACTCTTCAATTGTTTTTGAAGGATGCTCTTGTTCTTGTACGTTTTAAAAGGTCTCCCAAAATATACCGAAATGTATCAAGAACTCTCCATTCTCTTAGTGTCCCTCTACTATGAAAATCTGGTGTCCTTTATTGCATAAGTGCCTGTCTAGGTGTACCTGGAGAAGGAGCCTTTTTCTGTCCTAACTTCAAAAGGAGCTTCTTGATCTTGTGAATCTAAAGGCACTATTGGTGTAGTTTAAGTTTATGGTGTATCTTTAGGGACCAAAACATGCTCTTCATCATCTGAATCAGCGACTGTTGTTAAGGGTAGCGCTTCATCTAATACAACATATATTAATTCTTCTATCCTCTTAGTTCTTTTGTTATAGACTCTAAATCCTTTGCTAGTGGTGTTGTAACCTAAAAAAATAGCATCATCAGACCTTGAATCAAAGTTGCCATGGCTGTCCTCACCATTATTTAACACAAAACACTTGTAACCAAAAGCTTGAAAGTAGGAAACATTCGACTTTCTTCCTTTCCACAGTTCATAAGGGTTCTTTTTGAGAATAGGCCTTATAAGATGCCTGTTCATAATGTAACAAGTAGTAGACACAGTTTCTACCCGGTAGCTATAAGATATACCACTTTCACATAGCATGGTCCTGGCCATATCAACAAGGGTCCTATTCTTTCTCTTAACAATTCCGTTCTGCTAATGAGTCCTTGGACATGAAAAATTATGAGATATGCCATTATGATCACATAAATCTTCAAACTTTTTGTTATCAAATTCTCCTCCACAATCACTTCAAATTGAAGTAATGCAGTACCCTTTTTTAATTTGAATTTTTCTGCAAAACTTCTCAAAGACTTGAAAAGCATTATCCTTATTTGCTAGGAAATAATATAAATCTAGAATAATCGTCTATTATATTAAAACCATAATGTTTACCACCAAAACTTTGAATTCTAGTAGGACCAAATAAATCCATATTTATAAGCTCGAGCAGTTGGTTAGTAGATATTACATTTTTGGGTGGAAAGCTACTTCTAACTTGTTTTCCTTTTAAGCATACTTCACAAACCTGATTATTTTCAAAGGTTAAATTTGGTAAACCTCTTACTAATTCATTTTTGGATAGTTTTGATAAAATGCTCATGCTAGCATGTCCAATTCTTCTATGCTAGATTAATGAGTCCTTTTCTAGAGAAAAAACATTTAATTTTTTTAAAAGACATGTCTTCTAGTTGAGCAAAATATATATTATGATTTCTAGGACCTACAAGCATAGTGTTATCATTATGATTATCTATTATTTCATAATGAGATGCAGAGAATGTGATTTTATATCCCTTATCACATAAATGACTTACACTCAGTAGGTTATGTTTCAAACCATTAACATAGAGAATATTATCAATAAAAGTAGAGTTCGAGGCATCAATTTTACCAATTCCAGTGACCTTTGCTTTGTTTTTATCTGCAAAGACAACATTACCTCCATCTTTGCTTTCAATATAGTTGAAGTGAAATATTTCACCTGTCATATGTCTTAAACAACCACTGTTAACTATCCATTGATTTTCTCTTGTCACTGTTTTGAAGCATATCTTCAGAATGTACTATCTTAATTTAGGTACCCAAACTTTTCTGGGTCCTTTCAGGTTAGTAATCTAACCTTTTAGTCTCCAAACATATATTTTAGATAGTTTATTCATTCTACGTATGTTATAAGAATGACTAATATGCCCATATTTGCTAAAGTAGTAGTATAAAATAAATGAATGGGAGTTAATATCATTTTTTTCATGCAACAGGTTACTGCCTTTTTGATTATGGCTACTGTTGGTTTTAAGAAGTTATTGTACAACTTATTATTATTATTTTCATCATATCCTATTACTGCTTTATCAAAGACACCTTTACTATTACTAATTAATGCATCAATATTATTCTTTCCATCAATAAAATTAGCTAGATCATTTTCTAGAGACATGATTTTTCTAGCAAGTTTCTCTTTTTCAAGTTCTAGTTCATTAACTTTTTCTTTTTCTTTTTTTTAGAACCTTTACAATCATTCTCAAGTAATACATTTTCTAATTGAGTTACTTTTTCTTTCAAAAATTCTTTTTCAGATACCTTTTGCTTATAATCTTTTTCAATGTTAGCAATAGACATATTCTTAGACAATAGGTTCTTATTCACTAATTCTAATGATTTAATTTTATTCTTCAAAGATGCATAACTGTTTTTAGACTCCTCAACCTCCTTGAAATACTGCATAATTAATTTCTTGTACCGAGCATACAGTTTATAATATGCATCTCTTAGTTCATCAAATTCGATATTAAAGTCAGAACTATATACCTTATCTTCTCCTGAATTAGCCATAAGACAAACATTGCTTACTTCTTCAGGTTTTTCTTCATCAAAATTTTCAAAATCTTCAAAGAAGCATCATTGTTTTTAGACTTCTCAACCTTCTTGAAATACTACACAATTAATTTCTTATACTAAGCATACAGTTCATGATATGCATCTTTTAGTTCATCAAATTTAATATCAGAGTCAAAACTATATACCTCATCTTTTCCTGAATTAGCCATAAAATAAACATTGCTTACTTCTTCAGGCTCTTCTTCATCAAAGTTTTTAAAATCTTCATCAGTCCAAGTTGTAGTCATAGTTTTCTTTCAAGGTTTTCTATTTTATGTTTTGTCCTTTTGAAGAAAAAGGGGACATTTTGGTCTTGTGTGTGCAGACTTCTTGCAGTGATAGCATATAATTTGAGTATTATATGAATTATTGTTTCCTTTTGACCTATTGTTTCCAAATTTCTTGTTTCTTTCTCTTTTCTTTATCAACTTCTTTTTGTAAAAACATGCATATTTTCTGACCATAAAATTGAATTCATCATCTTCTTCTATCTACAACTCAGCGTCCCTTTTATCACCATTGAAACAGTAGCTTTTAGAGCCATTCCTATTATATAAGAGGATCCTTGATCTCACCTGAGCTCTACCTCATAGATCACCAAGTTTCCTCTTAGCCAATCAAGAGAAATATTGTCTATCCTTTATAGTTTCTAAAGCTGTTATTTTGGGTCTCCATTCCTTTGGCAGTGATCGTAATCCTTATTATGAGCTCATCATTGGGATATATTTTTCCCAAGTTCTTCAAGGCTGTGATAATGTTATTGAATCATCCAAAGAATTTGTTTATGGTCTCTCCTTATACCATACTAATAGTTTCTTAATGCACTAAAAGATTTATCCTATGTTTCTTTACCTCATTTATTCCTTCGAAGGTAACTTGTCCCACATTTTCTTTATTATAGAATAGTAGGATATCTTTTCATATTCTTTTAGAGCGAGTGCATGTAACAGATGATGTCTTGCTTTAGCATTCAACAATATTCACAGATTGGAGATAAAGTTTCATTCTTTCCTTTCAATAGGATAGTTGTTTCCATTAAAACAAGGAGGCTTTGTGACAGATTATCCTTTAAAACTTCTCAAATTGTTTGCAGCTATAAACACAATAAATGTGAAACCGAGCTTTGATACCGAATGATAAAGCAAACATACGTAAGGGGGTGAATTGTGTGTGACTTGAAAATTTCTGCAAGTTACTATCAATTCATATAGACAATAGGTGGATATTAAAATTTAAAATAAAAGGAGTCTTTTACAATTTGAAAACAACAGTAGTTATAAAGAAAGTTTAAAAGTTAAGAGACGAGAAAGAATGACAAAGCTAATTTATATTGACTCAGCTTATAATCAAGCCTACGTCTAGTCCCTAAGTATCTAACTTGAGTATTTCACTAAAAATATCCACTCTAAGCTCACAAGTATATCTTTTTCAAGGTTCTTCAACCTTCCACACTAGTAGTATTTAACCAGTCTCTACAAGCTCTCAACAAATGAAAGTGGGATTTGCATAGTATGAGTTTATTGAATATTGATCTCTCTGTCGATAGAGTGTTTTCACTTTCTAAAGCACAGATGGTATAAAGTGTAACTTTTGAGAATAAGTATTGATGTTACTGATGTATTTCTAAAATCTATTTTTTACAAAAATTGAATGTAGTATCTGTCCTTTAAATATGAATTCCCTTTAACTAGTCGTTGCTTCAATTTTATCATTAACTGATCGACTTTGAATATGTTAAAATGTCTTTCTCACTATCTTTGACAAAATTTTCAAATATCTGTTGTTTAGATAGTTTTTTGGCTGTGTCTGGAAGTAAACTGTCAGATCAGGTGAATAGCAGGATCCTTCGTTCGTGCAGAAATGATAGGAACCCAAATTTTGTTAAACCGTATCTGATTTGAATATGTTTGTTAGATTGGTTCTTGTAAGATAAGAATTGTTAGATGTTTTTCATTTAAAAAGATAACTAAATTATATAACCTCTTTATATATTGTTTTCTTTTTTAATAAATGAGATAATCTAGCTAAATAAATTTGAATTTTAAGATGTAATTAAGTATTATTGATTGTTATCATCAAAATCATTAATTTAAAAGCCTTGAGCGAACACTTCCAAAGCTATAACACCTTAGAACATGAGAGAACCAAGTAACTACTCTTTACTTTGATGAAAAAGTGGAGTGTCAATTTACGAATTTTCAGGATGGGATGATTTATAGAGGGCCATTTGGCCAAGTATGAAAAACAGGACCGAGGACATATCATTGTGACCTTCAAACAACTGAAACAAAAGGGGTCCATTGTAAATTACATAGATTTGTTTGATGATCAACAGGCTAGCATGGCAGAGTTTAACCTCCTCCCGAGTGCAATGCAATTTGTTTGCAGTTTTATCAACAGTCTTAATGACGAAATTCTCCACAATGCTCTCATGTTTATGCATCAAACACTGGATGAGGCATACAAGCTGGCAAAATATGAAGAGCAGAAGATTGAAGCCAGCAGAAAGAGTCAGTTATTTTCTCTGAGATTCTGAATTTCCTAAATTTTAATTTAAATTCAAATATTTTAGAATGTTTAAAGAACTTTAACATTTCACTATTGTTTAGTTTAAATAATAAATTATATTTTCTATCAATCCTTCATATATTTAACAAATTTTGTAGGCCTTTGCCAAATATCTATTTACGATGTAAATAGAGTTTAAAAATTAAAAAGTTTAAATATAATAAGAAATTGAAAAGACTCAACTTGAATACACAACTAAACTAATTGTAAGAGGAGAAAATGGTCAATTTTATCTCTAAGTTTTACATTCGATAAATTTAACCTTAACATTCTAGAAAGAACATTTAGATTCTAATATTTAAAAAATGTTAAAATTTAACCACATTTTAACGAAATTAGAGATTGCTAAATATTGATGCCATTAGTTGCGTGCTAAGTCAGCATAATATGACATTTTTATATATTTTTCATTTCGTTTGCAAGTTTCACATTATCACGTCAGATCTAATATGGCAAGGTGGGACCTTTTTTTGAAATATTAAAATCTTATTTAATTATTTATGGTCAACGTAAAGATCTCAACGAGGTTGAATTCAATTCTATCAAGAGCTGTGGAGATGAGGGTGGTGGTGGATTTGCAGGACCTATTAGAGAGGTTTGCGTTTGATAATATATGTAAAGACGTTGACCCTGCATGTCTTGGCAGTGATGGAACAGCTGGTAGCAAGTTCACGAAAGCTTTTGAAAAGGCTGAATTTTGTCTTCCAACAGGTTATTAAGTGTGCTTCCATTAACATGGAAATTCAAGAAGTTTTTCAACTTGGGAACCAAAAGAAAGCTCAAAAGATCGATCAGGATTGTTCTTGAATTTGTTGATCTGATTATACGGTTGAGAATGGAAGAAAAGACAAATAAGAAGGACGAGGATTTGGTTTCCTGATTCACTGGAAACTTTGGCAGATCAATTAAATTTCTCCGGGACACAGTAATCAGCTTCATTCTTGCAGGAAATGACACAACATCTTTAGCTTTAAGTTTGTTCTTTTGACTACTGTCATCAAACTTGAATGTGCAGAGGAATATATTAAAGGAGCTTTAGGCAACACAGGCATGCAGTGGAAAGAAAATTGGTGGCACTTACATTCTGTTTGGTTAAGTTCTATTACCCTCCTATTCGTACCTATTATTTGTTCTTTTGTTTGGTTTAATTTTTGATCCACAGAATAACATTGCAATAGCTTACATATTCCTTACATTAAGGAATAGCCAAAGACAGTGCCCCCCTCCCCTTTACCTATTTGACACAACTGGGAATAACCCTCTCTCTTGGACAACCCATACCCCTCTATTTTCATGCAGACCTCACTCACCTCACTCAGGCAGACCGCAAACCTCACTCACCTCACTCACCTCAATCACACAACGTCTCCTATCTTCATGCAGCACCTCACTCACGTAGCACGATCTTCACAGGCTGGCATCTATTTATCATGAAACTGAAGAGGTAGGTGTTCATTATGGTCTTTTCATTTTGCTGGATATGGATTCTTCGGTATGTGTGTGTGTGAGTGTGTGTGTGTTTAGATTAAGGAATTTTTGTGTGTTGATAAGAGGTGTTCTTCGAGCTTTTTGCAGAGAGGTGGAGTGAAGTGAGGGGGTTGACATTTTGGAAACTGAAAATTAGGTTTTGAGAAACTGAAAATTGGGTTTTGAGTGTATCTTTCAGTTGGCAACACTGGGTCTTTTCTTTTCTCTTTTTTGATTTTGTTATTGAGTTTTGAAGGGTTTGGAATGTTGACTTGTGAAGATGTGAATATGCGACAATATTGAATTTTTGATTTTGTTGTTAGGTTTTTGAATTGTGAATATGCGACAGAATTGGAAAATGTGTGCTTGCTTGGCTAGAAGAAAAATGTGTGCTTCCTTGGCTAAAAAAGTATTTAGCAACATGATATTACATACTATCATACTTGGTCATTTTCTATCATTGCTTTACTAAACGAGTAGTTGCATGTATGTAAAATAGTCATGATAAGATTGTAGGAGCAAGAAAATTTTATGACGCATTAGACAGTGCATATAGGTATATGCACAAATCAATCATAAGTCCATATACGAAGCATTACTACATCAATATACAACTTAAAAGGAAACAAATAAAATATTGTGGTTCCAGTGTTTACCCCGTTTTTGAGCCTCAGATTCTAAAAAGACATCATCAACCCTTCTATCCTTAAAAATTCCAGTCCTAACTATAAACCTTAACCATACAGAAGATGCCACTCCAGGAACCAAAGGATGCACTTTGAACTTCTCCACCAGAGCATCACACTGCATCTGAATCATCCATTGCACCCCCATAACATACCTAAGTCTCACCTCATTGTAGTAATCCTCATAACTCAACTTCACAACTGCCTTCACCTTAAAATCCTTTGGTTCAGTAGGCCCAACTCCATCCATGTAACAATAGACAGCATAATCTATCTCTTCTTTCTTTATCTTGATATCCTTGTTGTCTTCATCCTCTTGTGTGTGATGAAATAAAGACTGTGCGGAGAGGTTAGGCTGAGATTTGTGAATAGAAACTTGAGAGGGACGAGTGAAGCGTGCACTATAAATGGCGCCACCATTGAAATTGGGGGCAGTTATGCATAAATATATGGTATTGCCTTTCCAAAAGAAGTAAGAAGGTTGTAAGTAGTAAGGGCTTATTTAAGTAGTTCAGATTTTAAAGCTTTTGGATTAGAAAAATTTGCGTATTTAGGTCCTAGGAATGTCTAACATCCATATTTACAGATAACATTCAATGGTATAATGTTAAGAAGGATTTGTGATGTACAATAACAAAATGGGAAATTGAGATTGGTTTGTTTAATTGGATGTTGCCTTAGGAATGGCTGTATTTTTTGGTTTAAAATAAACAAATATGGTAATGAAAACAGAATGGGAAATTGAGTTTCTATAATCTATTCTTTTTAACTATAGAAATATTATCTTCTTTTTTCTCTGTTACTCTACTTTATGTCTTCAACTATTTTGATTTTTTCGTGGTTCTTCTCTTATACATTATACATTATTTGAAAAAATTTATGTAAATACATTAGATATTTTTTTGCAGTCATGGCTCGTTTCAGTTTGAGTTTATATAGAAATATGGAAAGAACAAAAAAGATTGTGGCTATCTTGACTGTATGGTTGCAGTTTTGTAATGGTGTTAGTTCACTATTCATTTTGTTGGCATCGGAGACTTCTTTATATAGTTATAGGTCAAGGGTTAGAAGTTATTTTCTAAATTTTTATGGAAATCGAGATTATGTGAGGTGAATTGTGTATGAGAATGATGAGTCATGAATTTCAATGGTTAGGATGAATAGGCAAGCTTTTTTTTAAACTATGTGAAATGCTAGGAAGTATAGGAGGATTAAAGTCAACAAAAAACATGCTTATTGATAAGCAAGTAGCAATTTTCTTACATATTATACTCATCATGTCAAAACTTGAGTTATTAGGAAAAATTTTAGAAGGTCAGGTGAGACAATTAGTCGGTGTTTTCATAATGTTTTAAATGCAATGATGTATTTGCAAGATCTTTTATTTAGAAAACTTGAGCCCATACGAAGAAACTCTTCGGACCATCGGTGGATGTGGTTTAAGGTAGATAATTACCCTATTACTTTTATAAGAAAATTTTGGGAATGTCATTAAGGTTCCTCATTATTTTTTATTTTATTTGAATTGTAGAATTGCTTAGTTGCTCTAGATGGTACATATATTAGGGTTAATATGCCAATAAAAGATAAGCCTAGATTTCAAACTCATAAGGGTGACATTGCAACAAATATGTTAGGTGTGTGCACACCTGACATGCAATTTGTCTATATTCTTCCTAGTTGGGAAGGTCAGTAGCTGATGGTCGAGTTCTTCGTGATGCTATTACTAATAGACATGGACTAAAAGTGCCTCATGGTAAGCTTTTCTATATGATATAGGAAGGTTGTTTGAAATTTTGCATATAAGATAATGTAAATTGAATAACTTATGTAGTGTTATTTATATAGGTTGCTATTACCTAGTCGACGTAGGTTATACAAATTATGAGGGCTTCCTTACACCATTTAGGGGTCAAAGTTACCATTTGAATGAATGGCGTCAAGGTTACCAACCAAGAACTCCAGAGGAATTCTTTAATATCAAACATGCGACTACATGTAATGTAATTGAGAGGTGTTTTGGGTTATTAAAAATTAGATGGGCTATTCTTATGAGTCCTTCATTTTACCCAATAAAGACACACAATCGAATTATTATAGCTTATTGTTTGTTGCATAATTTTATTAGGTAGGAGATGAGTTTTGATCCTATTGAGAGTGATTTAGGGGATTATTTTCACACTGATTCAGTTGTTGAGGAGGAGCGTATAACTGCTATAGACACAACAAATGCTTGGACAAATTGGAGACTTGATTTGGCACACGAAATGTTCAACGAATGTCAAACATCTAGGGAAAATGAGAATTGACGTTTTTAAGCTTTTCTGCTATGTTTTTAGTGTTAGGAGGTTTGAAATAATTGTTTAAGTTTTACTCTTTTTTTATTTATATTGTATGCTGTTAATGTAGACTATATTGTTCTCTAAAGATGTTGATGTTCATTATTATTTTGTAATGAAAATGAAATTATGGTCCCACCAAAATTATGCAATTATATAATTTTGTTTCTGTTATCCATTGCTCTTTTTTATTCATGATGCTTATTTTTTATTTATCAATATTGCTTTAATTTAGTAGATAAGTATGTCAATGCATTCCTCGTCAACTATTGACGGTCAAAGTTCAAAAGCAACAAAAAGAAAATGGAACTATGATGAGGATATTGTCCTTGTTTCCTGCATGGTTGATTTGCATAATGTGGGAGCTTACAATACTGATACTGGATTTAAAGTTGGGTATCTCAATGAATTGGAAAGAATGGTAGCAATAAAGCTTCGTTATGCAAACTTAAAAGCAAACCTCACATAGAGTCTAGGATTAAGACTTTAAAGAAAGAGTGGAGCATTGTTTATGACATGGTGAGGAAAGATATTAGTGGATTTGGATTAGATACTGAAAGGAAGATGGTCACTGCTGAAGATCATGTATGGGATTCTTACTTAATTGTAAGTATTGAACTTTTAACTTATTTTAAGTTTTTTCTTTGACTACTTTCTTGTCATTTATATAAATGATTGATCTTTTTTTCATCTTGTTAGAGTCACAAAGATACTGCTCAATTTTGAAGGAAGACGTTTCCTTTCTATAATGAATTGACTGGGATCTATGAAAAAGATCGTGCAATTGAAAATGAAGCATAAACTGCTGCAAATATTCTTGAAGAAATGAAAAGGCAAGAAGATGTAGGTAAGTCTGATGAAGGTGGTGAAGATCAATATGAGTATAGTTTGCATTATATAGATGAGTCCTTTACCCAACCTCATGTATTAAATTTTGCAAGACAAGCTGCAAATATTTCAAAAAGGAGGAAAAAAAGGATAAATGAGACGGGAGAAGTAGATTCACTTATTGTCGCAACCAGGATATTAAGTGATACCATTAATCAGATTGGAGATAAATTATGTCAAAGTATTGGCACTGAAATATATATTCAACAAAAAGTTGAACAAGTATATAGTGCATTGCGTGAGATAAAGGAGCTCACAGATGATTAAAGGCATATTGCTTTAAGCAAAATACCTGATCATCCTATACAAATGCTTGTGTTTTTCACTGTTCTGCCTTCTGAAAGACTTGAGTAGGTGAGAAGGTTTCTTGCTGTACATTAAAGGCTATGTTAAAGTAGACCTATTTTGTCTAGTTATTTCAAATAAGGCTAAAACTTAATTTTTGTACAACTAATTAACTTTTTAGGAATTAAAAGCCCTATGTTATATTTATTTTTAATATCGTTACATTGTTATTTCATATTAAAATTGCGACTATACAATGAATGCTAACATGAGTTGGACTAGGAAAAATTAATAATAATGAGGAATTTAACAATAATAATAATAATAATAACAACAACAACAACAACAACAACAATAATAATAATAATAATAAATATTAATATGGATAATAAATTTAATAATAATAACAAGAAAATTAATAATCATAAGAAATTTAATAATAATAATAATCATAATCATAATTAGGTTATCGTAATAATGCAATTACCGATTAGCTCTTTCTTATCAACATTTTCATATGACTTTTCTTGCTGGATTTGGGAATATTATCAATCCCCATTCCCAATTGAGTATTTATTATGACAAAACATGAAGTATAATTATATTTATTTGGCTTAATTTGTCAGACCAAGATTATCAGGACATGATACCCCTAAGCTTGTATTTACTTGATTATCATTTATGTCAGTCCGAGCCCAATTTCAAAATTTTTATGCTCGAACCCAAATAAGCCTCACAGTCACGTGATATCTTCTAGTTCTCTGTCTGTCTGTCTGTCTGTCTCTGTCCTGTCCCTGCATCTTTTCTTTCTTTTTTTATTTTTCTAGAGAGACCCAATTTTCTCAAAAGCCACGCCTACAAGATTTTCGGTATTACCGCAGGATGGCTCGTACAACTTTTATAATTCTTTTCCATCTCCATGAGATTATTAGACCGACGTGGGCCGCACCGTGGCCTTGAGTAAAGTTCTGGTTTATGTGAAATATAAAGCAAATACGACTGATTTCTTAATGGAGATAAAATAACTCGTTAAAAAAAGAAACCGCATATTGGAAAGGACAATGGCAGAGAACTAGGGAGAGGAAAAAGAAAAAGGCGAGTGAGGTGCGTGGTTCAATTCAATGGGCGGCTCTTGTCTACATAACCTATCCGAACCCTCATCCTTCAACTTGCTTTGATCTCTTTCTTCAATGTCTTCTTTTTCTTCTTATGACCAAACAATTTAACATTTCAACGTTCTAAAATAAATTAATTGAGAAATAATTACTTTTTATGCAACTATTAGTCATGTGTAAATATATTTAATTGTTAGTAATAAGTTTATTTTATATAATAATTGATCAATATATATGTATAGTTTTTTTCCTTTATATTATGACTTGTGTTGTGGGTCGTAGGCTTATTATGGTTAAGGTAAATGCATTTAATAGTTATATTTAAAAACTAACAAGGAGAAGGAGATAAACAGCACATGTGGCGTCATTTTGATATGTGTATTTTCAGGTAGACTTGTTAATCACAAATTCAATGATGAGGTTAAAAACGAGGAACGTGCCATAATGACGACCTTAGTTGGTAGTGGTAACTACGAATGGCTTATCCTTCTCCAACAGACCAATCAATGTGGGGCCGACGTCCGCTCAATCCGGCGCACCAAAAAAAAAGAGAAGGCACAGCTGTCGGTTCGGTCAGAGCTCGAGTCACGAGGGATCGGGCCCAATGGATCCTCAGTTTTGTCTGCCGGTAAGAAATGACCGGGAAAATGAAAATTTTTATTATTTTAAATATAAAATGGTGTGGGTGACAGACAGGTGTGAGAGGGAGACGTGCATGGTCCACAGGAACGTGTATTGGGTAATCGCTGCATATATGTATTGGTTTTGACGGTGGGAATAGGATAGGATAGGGGTATTCCGTATTCATGCACTCTTACTTGTTTTAACTTTTAAACCTATGAAACAAAAATCTATGGGTCTGCTGTCCCTATGTGATCACGCCGCATCGGGCTCGTGTATCCGGATTTTTGGAATTTGCTCCTCCTCTATCTCCATATTTACGTTTTTTTCTAAATCGTTTTATCATTTCTTTGGGCTCTTTCTTCATCCTGGTTTCTTTCGCTTTTTAGGAGAATATCTTTAAAAAGTTATATAATTTTGATACTGATAATAATTCATTTGTATAACTTAATTAAGCATGCTAATATCATTTTATACAATATTTATTAATATTATTTCAATGGGTAAAATTTTGTTTGTAACATTATTTTTACTAATAATATATTTGTAATTGTTAAAACTAATAAAATTAAATAAATGACAATTAAAATTTTTATTGCATAAATAATTTTTTATATTTGATGTATTTTAAAATTCTATGTTATTACCAGTTTTAAATTTTTATTTTCTGCAAAATATTTTCTTTTAAATATATTTATTCTAAAATATTTTATGTTTATTTTATTTATGATAATATTTGTAAAGTATCATTACGCTATTATTTACATTAAAATGAAAATAATTATAAGCTTGACATATCTTTAATATTCATTTAAACAAATATAAATTTATAAGCATTAATATTTATTTTTAAATATTTTTTAATTTTTATCTAATTTGAGACAAG
>JAOTJB010000208.1:28681924-28702522 GCA_027123815.1 Erythroxylum minutifolium
ATTGAGAGGGACCGGCTCAGTCAGCTTCTGCAAGTGTCGAGTACAAGCAATCTGGGGAAGTACCTAGGGGTCCCACTACTACATGAGCGTACTAACAGGAGGACATATCAGTATCTCATCGAGCACGTGCAAAACAGATTGGCCGGATGGCGAGGTTGAGCCCTATCCCTCGCTGGCTGAGTGACGCTTACCCAGTCTGTAATCACATCCTTACTCATTTATACTATGCAAACCGTTCGACTCCCCCGTCAACTTTGCGATCATCTTGAAAAGCTCATGTGTGACTTCATCTGGGGCTTGTCAGGCGAGCAGAGGAAACCACATCTAGTGAAATGGGAGGAGGTATGCCGACCTAAAGCAACTGGAGGCCTAGGAATCAAAAGAGTACGGTTAACAAATGATGCTCTTCTCACCAAGTTAGGTTGGGAACTATTTACGAATCATTCAACTTTATGGGTACGGGTTCTCCGAGCTAAGTACCTCTTCGATACCCAATCCATTCCTTGTTCGATTGTTCAAGGCCGTGCATCCGCCTATTGTACGACAGGGGCTCACCTGGTCCTTGGGTAATGGACAAAGAATCCGTTTCTGGACAGATAACTGGGTGGCACATTGGGGTCCCCTTATCGATTTAGTGATAGATTCGCCTCTGGACAATATCCTGACTGTTACAGTGGCGGACTATCTCACTGACACTGGGGATTGGAGATGGCCTTTGTTTTACCAATACCTGCCCCCTGCCATCTACCTGGATATTGCGAGAATCCACCCCAGCCGCTTAACTGGGGCAGATGATTCGATCGCCTAGGGCCCAACCGCACATGGGGGTCTACCGTTGCCTCAGCCTATAACCTCATTGAGGCATAGATTTCACCTGAAAACCCCCGGGGTTGGGATCTCGTCTGGCGCTGGCTAGGGCCCCACTGCATTCGGACTTTTCTTTGGTTGGCGGCTAAATCTAAACTGCTCATAAACCAACAACGTGTGGCCCGACATCTCTCAGATGATAGCACTTGCCATATTTGCGGACCGGAGGAATCTCTTATGCATGTCTTACGAGACTAACAAAGGGTGCACGCCTTCTGGAGTCAATTCCCTACCACAATGGTGACTGCAAGTTTCTTTCACCACGGGGAGGAGAGATGGTTGATGACGAACCTTCGGCCACTGGCTCACACTGACCACATCAGTTGAGCCAAGATTTTTGGCGTTGCCTATTGGTTCTTGTGGCAATAGTGAAACAAATGCCTCTTTGAGGTTGGTTTTACCTAGCCGGAGCATGGATCGCGGTATATTTTGGAATATGTTGAGTGGATTGAGAGGGCCTGGATCCTCGAATCTAAGGTGTTGCCGCAGCAGGGGCTGGCCCAGGGGCAGACAGTCGGATGGGGAAAACCACCAGTAAGGTGGGTCAAATTAAACACTGATGGGGTGATCAACCGGACTACTAACCTCACCACTACTGGGGGCCTCCTCAGGGACAGCCTCGGCCGATGGCGAGGTGGTTTTGTCCACAACATTGGTGAGGGGTCACCCTTAATTGCTGAGCTCTGGGGCGTTCACTCGGGGCTTACCATCGCTTAGGAGCAGGGTCACTGCTGTATCAAAGTCGAAGTTGACTCGATCGAAGTCATTAATATTTTATCCTCCTCCCCTGTAGTTCTGACTAAGCCTAATGTTTTGATTGCATGTATCCGGGAGTTGCTCTACCGTAACTGGGCGGTGAGGATCTAGCATGTATACCGTGAAGGCAACCAGTGTGCCGATCGCATGGTCGCTCTAGCAGTCTATTCAGATCCAGGCCTGCATTTTATACTGGAGCCTCTGAGTCTGATTACCGATCTCCTTTACCATGATCTACAAGGGACCCTCTATCGTCAACAAGTGAATTAGCTTAGTTTTCCATTTGTTGTACCAAAAAAAATGGGAAGAAGAGAAGTAAGACAAAACACTAAACTTGGTCTTTCAATTCAAAAGCATCGTGGGTTTTAAGACATGGCTTGGCAAGTGATATTTTCACTTGCCACATGTCATCCCCTTATAGGTTCACTTAGGTTTCTTATTCAATTTGTCCAATCAACTCCAATTGCTACTTCAATTATCTCCAAATTTCAATGACATATGTCATTAAACCCAAAGGTCATTTATAAAAATTTTCAATGCCATTTGACTCTTAATTCTACTGCTATGTATCAATTGTCTTGCTACTTGTCATTTTTCCTAGTCCAAAATTACCTAAATTTTTTTAAAATTCTCCAAAAATTCTAAATTACTAAATACACTCTCCAAATCAATTCTTAACACATAAAAACTACAATTCCAAAATAATCACATTTATAGATTAATTATACTCAAAAAATATCAAATGAGTGCATGTACAATCATTTTAATGTGTGAAAAAATTCAAATTCATGTGCGTAAATGCTAACACTATACATGAGCATGAAATGCATTTTTCTAATATCTCATTGCTATTTCTTGATTACGGAAATCTATGGTTCTAGCTCTTAGTATGGAAATGGGATGACACAAATAGAATGTAATATTATTCCATTATTTAGAAAGAGGGTTTATAATGGAATAAAATAGAATAGGATGGAAGAGGAGGGTTTCGTATTAAATCTCATTCCATCCTAAAAAGTAAAAATAAGTTACCTCAGATTTGAGGGGTTTAGGATAGAATGTTAAATGATAAATATATACAACCTAATATACCCTCAACAATTTTTCATAAGACCAATTGTACCCTACCCTACCCTAATAACAAGCAAGATACATCCATTGTGATGGGTGTCGGTAATCAATGTAGTAAGGGAAGAGCACCGTCGCTAGCCAACAGTGGAGGAGCATGGTCATTGTTCAGGTAGCAGGCATATCAACCATCAGATTTTTCATGGTGTTTTATTAGTATTCTTTGATAAAGTTTTGAACTTTGGTTAGAGGAAAACAACAACAGCTCCTTCGATCTCCTGTCTGAAGTGATCGTTTTCAGTATCTTAGCTCCATTGATCCGAATCCACTTAGCAGAAAGTCTTTTTCTTTGGTTTGCAAGTCATTTTATATTATGGAGTCGAACCACAAATCTCTTAACCCTCTTCACCAGAAATACTTTCAATGATATCTTTTAATTGTTATATGGATTCTCTATGGGCAACAGATATCGTTGACATTAATTGTTATATGGAATCTATGGACAACATTAATTGTTAGCTTGTCATTCCTATAAACTGTGTGATGCTTTTAGCTATATATATAATAACTATATGCTATGAAACTGAGCAATATATTGTGTTATTGGATCTATAAACTTAATGCCATGTTGGCCTTTCACAGTTTAGTTCGTTGATATGCATGTGATAGCCCATTAGTCAAGCAAAAAAAAAAAAGTCTATCTTTAACATGTTAACATGGTATGGATCAACATTTCATTCACTCTATTGTCTGTGCTTACCGTATCTTCCTGTCTATTATCCGTATCTCACTCATTTTATATGTTGTGTGTTGTCTATATTAGGGGTGTTTTTCAATCGATCTCGTTGTCTTCTTTCTTTTTGCTTTATTGTAACTTTCCTTAAAATTTCAGTGCCGGAATGATTCAGATTTCCCTCAGTTTAAAGCTTCCCTTTAACATTGCTTGTTATTTTTGTAACATCATATATAAATGGACATATCTATGTCATATTTGTTTTATTTTTATTTTCACAGTATAAAAACTACTCCTAATTTTGTTTTTTAGACATGAGCGGTGAAGGAAATCAAGTGAATAATCGAATTACCAAATTGATTTGTATACATCAATTAATGCTTGTTCATATTACTTGTCTTATGATCTATTGGTGGGTGTTACAAAAGAGTTGTGAAAGACAAACTTCAAATGCTTACACCATCGAAGAGATCACAATCAAGGGAGAGTATTATGCAAAGAATTTTATTTCATTCCAATGGAAGAAATATAATTAGAATGCAGCCTAAACCAATTATTGAATTATGTGATTTATTAGTTAGAAAAGGTGTGCTTCGACCCATTATGAACGCAACTGTTGAAGAACAAGTAGCGAATTTTTTTATACATATTAGGGCATAACATTACTAATTAGAGATTCTATTCTTTTGGAGTCGATTTGAGGAAACTGTAAGTCATCATTTTCATAGCATTTTGAAAGCAATTATAAAGCTAGAAGACATCTTTCTAAGACAACCTGACGGATTAGAAACCCAGTAGAAATATTGAACAGTAGTAGATTCTATCTATTTTTTAAGGTGATTTTCTTTTCTTAACTTAGTATAATTATATTAAACACACATAATGTTTCATAATAATATAGTTCAATATTAGGATTGTGTTAGTGCAATTGATGATATGTATCAAAGTACTTGCTCAAGATGCTACTAAGTTTCGTGGGAGAAATGATTATCCAACATAAAATGTGTTGTGTGCTTGTTCTTTTGATATGAAGTTCATATATGTATTGGATGGTTGGGAAGGAATAACGTCTGATTCATGAATTATGAAAATTGCACTAACCAGGCAGTACTCACTTAAAATTCCCCAAGGTAAAAATAGGCCTTAATTCTTATTAGTAAATGTCATAACTTACATTTTGACATAGTTTTATTCAATATAGGAAAATACTATCTTGTTGTTCCTGGATTAATGTTGAGAAGTGGACTTATTACACCTATAAAGGGGAATGATATCACTTGAAAGAATATTCAAGGAATCCTCCATAAAATGCTTGTGAATTTTTTAATCATCGACATTCATTGTTGCATAACATTATTGAAAGGGCATTTGGTGTGTTGAAAAAATGGTTCCCTATTAGCATCCACCACAAAACCAACATATAACATTTAAACTTTAAAATAATTATTATGGCTTGTGTCATTTTGCACAATTTAATAATTGGTGCAAATCTAGATGATCCATTCCTTAATGAAGAGTACGATGGAGGAAAAAAATAATAATCAAGATGGCCATGAAAATGACGATGAAGATGATGCACATAGTGGGAAAATCATAAGAGATAACATCACTGCTCGTATGTGGGCTGATTATACTTTAGGATAGATATTGCCGCATTACAATAAAAATATGTCTTCCATTTTTTATTTCTTTAAAAATATTTAATGGCTTTTTTATTTAAATATGATGTTGTTTATCAGTGTTAACATTTTCACATGCAATTGTCTCTTTGTAATGCTTATTCATTATTTTCACTACTTTTTTTTATTATTCTTGCCATTTATATTATGTAGAAGTATTTGAAACTTCAATATTATGTATGCTTTAGATATAAAGTTCAACCTTTGTAGTTGAATTTGTAACATACAGAATACCACCCTGAAGAGAGTCATGTATTTGGAATTAGGCTATGGATGATGCCTTGGTTGATGCATACTTGCACCAGCATCGACAAGGCAATCAAGTTGATGGGACTTTCACAATGCATACACTTGACACAATTGAATCTGAACTTAAGAAAAAATCTCTTAATAAAGGAATCGATAAGAAAAAAATACAATAAGATTATTAAGAGCAGATGGAGTAAATGTTTTGATTTATTCTCAAATGGAAGTAGTGGATTTGTATGGAGTCCTACAATAAATATGTGGAGTGTTGAGCCAGAAGTGTGGGAGAGCTTGATCCAGGTGAACTTGTTTATTATTGTGTTGGAAGAAAATATGATATATGTTATGATTTGGTTGATTTTTGAATTTGCTTTTGTAACAAGCTAAACTAGAAGTCATTGAGTGGAGAGAGAAGCTTATTCATAACTATGAGAAGTTAGTGGAGATTTATGGTTGTGATAGAGAAATTGGGGAGCATGCTGAAATAGCATATGAGATAAGAAATAGGCATACCATTTTTGTCAAAAGTGGATTTTCGAACACCATAGATGACAATGATGAAATGTTGTTTTGCATTAAGTTAAGTTTTGGAGACAATGTAATGATGGACAGTGATCGTATTGAATCTCCAATGGAAATCCCAGCTTAGTCTCAAAATGCAAACCCAAGTACATCTAGGAAAAGGAAAAACAAAGCATGCTCTGATGATGGCGAAGATGTCATCAAAGATGGATTTAACACAGTTTCTGAAGCCATTATAAAATCCACTTCACTGTTGGTTAAACAACTTTCGATTCCAGAAGAACTATATAATTATTTGGTGGAGATAAGAGTGGAAGGTTCAAAATTGTACAAAAGTTATATTTTTCTTATTTGTAGGCCTGATGAGGTGAGGGCGTTATTTAGCGCACCAGTCAATATATGTAAGAATATATTGGAGTTTATGATGTCTTCTAAGGAATAATAGATGATATTGTCGTTGTTACTATATCTTAGGACTATATTGATGACTTGGTGTCTTTTGAATATTGTAGTTCAGTATGTCTAGTCCCTTGTCCCTCTCCTATATTTTGGTCACATATTTTATGGATGGAATTGATAATCATTATTGTTTGTTTTGCAATTTGTTTTTGATATATGTATCTTAGTTGATGATTGAGTAGCAAATAAATGAATACTTAACTTTTCTTGATTCGTTACTTTGATGTTGTTTATTTTGACCTTAATCATTTATATTAATTTCAATGCACCATGAATATTTTGATGTTGTCTTACATGTTTTGGTTCATAAATGCATGTCAGATTTATTTGTTCTTGGAGATATATTTTACTGATTTTATATTGCTGTCTGAGTTCAACCTTAGCATCATGAATTTTTGTTAGAAAGATCGTGTCAGTGGAATGCAAAAGCAAATGCAAGAGAATAATGAGGATAATGCCTTGAGAATGTCACTAAAGTCTGTGATCAATACTTTACCATTATGATGATATGTCATTTCAATATTCACTTCAGCTTCAAATTCTGGGTAGTTTAAGTCAGTCAAGAATTTTAAGTTTTGTGAAAATGCCAAAAATCTCATAACCAAACTCAGACTTATATTAGTTCTGGACACATATAATCCCTTCAAATTGGGCTATTTACTCCAAACTTGTGATGTTAAACCCCATTTCAGATTTCTTGTCCCAACAATTAGTAGATATCATACCGAAGCTAGATTCCCTAATGCTAATTTGTCAACTGCATCTAATTCTATGAATGCAACCTCCACTAGTTGCTGACAATTCCTTGCCAAAGCATTTATGGCATCTGCATTAATTTCACAAACACCAGACATCTGAAACTTCTTCAACCGGGGCAACAGAGTGCTAAGCTTTAATGGCATCACTGCTAATCCTTTCACATGAATTTGGTCCAAATTGAAGACTCTCAAGCATATCATGTCTAGCTGCTATGACTGGCAGTGTAGAATCTGTTATGTCCTGACAAAAATGACAACTAATTTCACAGACTCCCCTAGCTTGAAGTCCTAAGTATTCCATCTACTGTCTTTGGCCCTCAAAACTGAAGCTTCCAGGTATTTTTAGATCGAGAAGAAATCGATTTTATAAGTGCAGCATCCAACTGGTGGAATCTGATATCCAGTGCATCCCACAAACAAGGGGAGGAACCCAATAACCTAAAGACTCCATATCCATTTCTAGCATTGAAGATTCATATTATGTTATTATTCAATAAACGATCCCCAATTAACTCTATCAAACTTTGGTATTCAAGCTTCGAGAGAGGGAGAGAAAGAGTTCTGAAATAAAGCCAAACTTTCCCTTAAATTAAAGATAAATTTGAACATGAACATGTAATAGGCAATACCTGCATAAGAACTGTCATGTAATTGCAGAGCTTAAAGCTTGCAAAACACAAAAACTTTTGCTTTAATTTCAACTGACACATCTCAATGTGGGCAAGCTAACTTTGAAACAATTGCATGAACTAAGAATAAAGATCTAAACACAACATCCATTTTGATTCTTTATTCCATAATAATAATAATTGTATAATAAATTAGTCATTACAACTAAGAAAACATTGTCAATTGCCACCATTCCTAAATTCTACGTCATTATCTTAAATGTCATAAAGTACACTTAAGCTTCGTTACTAATGATTACCAATAATCCATTATGTGTCTTTTGGTAAACCTTTGTGATTCTCTCCGTTTGTTCTCAATTCTTGTCATCGGTTCATTGTCTTTTAGTCGGCTGTTCATCGTTGAGGTAAGTACACTTATCTTGAGTGTTCTGTTTTGGGTTTTATTTCTGCTTTGAATGTTGTTGTTAAATGGTATTTGAATGGTTGGTTTTTGGGTGATACTTTGAGTTGTTTCCATATAAATGGAGTGTTAATGTTGTTTGTATGTGTTTGTATGTGTGAAGGAAGGGAGAAGACACATTATTTGTTATTCGTTAGGGTTTGATATTTGAAGCCTATAAGGTGTTTGATGAAAGTCCTTTTATGTATTTATTGTTCTGTTTTGATAGGGAATGGATTTTCCAAAACATGCATGCTTTGGGTGTTCTGTTTTAGGTGCTCAAACATTCAAGAAATTCATATGGGTTGTCCTACAATTAATGTTATAGACATTCCCAAAATCCAAGCATTAGGAAACAATTATGATGTTTAGGGTACAAATATGATAAGTCCATAAAAGAAAAGATCTTTCAGAAAATGAAGGAAAATGATGGAAATAGTGAATATTAGAGCTAGGTATTTGAAAATCATAAGAGAAGAATGTTAGAGAATAAGGAAAAATAAAATTAAGAACTTGGATGAAATTATTTGTAGTTAATCCTAAAACATATAATATTATTGATTGATAATATATTTACTTGTTTTATATGATGATATAATAATTTTTATTTAATATTTGTTAATGGAGGTAGTGGTTTAAAGAAGACAATTTTCTATTAATTTAGTGAAGTTAGTAAAAGAAATGTCAACTCTTTACAAATTTAGTGGGTTAGTAGAGAAAATTGTTAGTTTAGCTTACTTGGTTTATAAATTCTTGTAAGCTTATATAAAGACATTATTTGTAAGTTCATTTGTATGCTATTATACATTCAATCGTGCGTAAAGAAAAGTTAAGAACTTTTAAAGAAATTTTTTGCTGAGAGTTTGGAGTCAGAAGATTTTATTGGAAAATGATTTAATGTGAAAGTAACTGGTGTCTTTTGTATTATTTTATTGTATGAATAGATCAATAAAAGTTTGGCTTTTCCATATCTCTTTTGTTCATTTTATTTGATTGAATTGTACTAAAAATTTGTGTGTTGAAAATATAAGTGAACACTAAAACACTAATAGTATGATGTAGTAAAAAAGAAACATATTTGTTAGTCAACAATTACGCTTTAGCAAACTTAAGTTTAGCTTTTGTATGAAGATTTCAAAAATCTTATTTAATTCCATTACACCTGAAAAAGTCCCGTAACATTTGTAATTAAAAAATGGTTACTAAAGTCACATAAATCCCAAAGAATTAGGGTTCCATATCTATACTTTTTAATCCATTTAAAAAAGAGAAGAAATATCAATCAAGTAATTTGAATACATAAATCAATTTAGTCATCCATTAACAATGATGTTTTAAGTATTTTTGATATAGATCATCACTGGTTGGCCTTCATACAATTAACTGATGAAACAACACTCATATTATATATGGCCAATCCACAATTTAATGATGTTAATGGCTCATCAACTTGTGAGCAACATTAGTTATGAGCTTTATCTTCATCTGAATGTCATTAGTTCAGGAGATTTAACCCACTCCCAATATGTAATTGAATGAAAAATGATCCAAATCCATAAAGGGGCTATCATAATATCCTCTACTTTTGAAGTAAGGTTGTCTTCTCTTCTAAAATGATTAAGTTTAACTAGAATTATCTAGATATCACCAAATACAAGATGTAATTTGGTCATGCACACGTATATTTAGACGGAAGTAGGTCTTTTGGGAGAATTTGGTCTCACTTCTATTTTTATTATGTTTTTAGTAATTGTTTCTTATTTTTAATTGTTATTTTTTAAATATAAACAAAAACTTATTTAGTTGTCAATATCAATTATAGTTATAAATTTATTACTAATAATAAAATATTAGTGAAAACTTATAGATAAAATTAGTAAATATAATACAATATTTATTAATACATAACAGTTTATTAAAATATAAAATATAAAAATATAAAAATATTTATAAACTAATGTTAATTTGTTAATATATATTAATTATGAAACCCAATTTTATTTAAATTTTATGCTTTTAAAAGATATTTTAAATTTAAAATATATTTTCTAAATATTTATTCAAATTTAAAATATTTATTTTAATAAAAATTATATCAATTATAACAATTAAATCAAAAGAAAATTTTCATAAATTATTATAATTTAAAAATCAAAATAAAAACTAAAAACTAAAATTTTCTAATAAACATATTTTTATCAAATTTAAAAACAAAAATTAAAAATTGCAAATAAAAACTACCTATTCTTAATTAATGAAACTTGAGAATGATGATTTTAATTAGCTACTGCAAAAGAAAAGACAAAAAGAAAAAATAAAACTAGATCTAATCATAATCATCTTAAATTTCCCTGCACCCAAAAAAAAGTTATACTATTCAAAGATTTGAAATAAGATGGAGACAAAGACAGTAAAGAAGATAAAACCAATTCGAAAAGTAAAATTTAATTTGCTCTTTGATTCAAACAAATTAATATATTGACATTCGACTCATTCCTTGTCCAACATCTTGTTTCTTTTTATTTCATCATATATGGTTTAAAAACCAAAAACAAGTTTTTTTCTTTCATTTTTCTGCTGCAATCCTTCCTTTCTTATTTTATTCTTCATACTTTGACATTTTTCATTTCTTTTATTTTTCTACTGTTGTTTCGAACTTTTGCATTTCCTTCATTCCTTATGTTTTGTTTTGTCTTCTTTGTAGTCTTTTTTTCAATCGTAATCTCTTGTGCTTTTCTTTACAAGGTAACCTATGATGATGATCTTGATCTTTTGATATAATTTCTTTAAAATGATTATGATTGCCTTCTTGTTAAAAACAATTGCAAGAAACTTAAAAGACAATTTTTAGGAGGTTGCTAATATTCTGTTTCAGAATGTGTTCTTTACTTTTACTTAAAAAATCTCAAAATATAAAAGTTTTATAACTTTTCCTAAACTTTTTAAACTTAGTGTATTATATTAAATACGGAATTGTCTTTATTGCAGGTCGTGTTTTGTATTGAAGAGCATCAATAATCATCCAACCTTGTCCATCTTTTTTGTAGTTTGGAGTTGTCCGTCTGTTAAGGTAAGTCATTCAACCAAGTAATGTCTACACTGTGATCAATTTTGTGTTGTTCTTTGCAATTTTCTTAGAATGATTGATGAGTTTTTATATTGGGGTTTAATAGTCTAAGTATTTGTGTTTTGAGTTTTGTTTAAATTGAAATATAAATGCTTGAACTTCAATATGATTAATTCAAACTTAGTATTAACATTAGAAATTAAAGTAATGTTCATGACAATCCTTTGCATAATAAACCCCTAGGATCATATATAGACTGAAACCCATGTTGCAACTCTTATGAGACATATCGATGAAAATTTCCATGAGTTTAGGAGTCACAGCGAGAACTTGCTTTCTCGATTCATGTGATGTAACAATAACACATACCATAATGCTTGTTTAAATTCAAACTTAATTTATGAACTGCAATGTGAATAATTCAAACTTAGTATTAACATTATAAATTAACGTGATGTTTAGGACAATTTGTTGCATAATAAACCCCGGTGATGATATATAGTTTGAAAACTCGTGATGCAACTCCCATGAGACTTATAGGTGAAAATTTCCTTGAGCTTAGAAGCCACAACGAGAACTTTCTTTCTTGATTCACGTGGTGTAACAATGCCACGTACCATAGTGCTTCCTTTTGTATTTCATTTTGTAAAAGTAATGTATTTTATTATGCTTCTTTTTGTATTTATTATGATTCATTTTATAAAAGATATGTATTTTATTATGCTTCCTTTTGTATTTCATTATGCTTCATTTTGTAAAAGTAATGTATTTTATTATGCTTCATTTTGCAAAAGCAATGTATTTCATTATGCTTAATTCATTTATCTTTCAAATGTTGTGAAGTATGTGTAACTTTGTTCATAAGTTAAGATCATTGAATCACTTCTTGTAACTATGTTTGTTTAAGCGCTTTTTATTACTATTTTGATTGAAGCAAAAATGCCTCATTTGTAAGAAATGCACATCACTAAATAATTGAAAACTTACTTATTAAATTTCCCTCTATAAGCATATAATAAAATTTGTAAAGAGTTGGTAACAATAGTACCAATACATGTAACAAATTCCTTATTGAAAGAAACTAAAACCATATTAATGCTAATTTCTGAAATACGATTCAAATTCTTTATATTTGTTAGATGTGTTACTTATAGACATAGAAAAGTCAACAGTTGTAAAGTTTGAAGTTATACATTATTTCTTTTTACAAATAATGAACTTAATGAATGGAATACGTTAAAAATGTTTCTAATATGATTCAAACTATGGGGCCAAAGATCCAATCATCTTTTTTTTTAATTGAATAATATATTTCTATAGCAGGAACTAATACAAAATAGTAATAAGTTCGCGACCTAGAAGTGTTTAGGGGTCATTACAAAAGATTAGTAGAAGAAGAAACAAGTAATAAGAATAATGAACAACTTTCAGAAAAAAAATGCTTAAAGTTGTCGTCGATTCCAATCATCTTTGATTATGATTTGTTATTATTTTGTCAAATGCTTTGAAATGATTAAAGGAAAAACTTGACAAGTTCTTTATATTGTTATTCTAATTAGTTTTATTTTATATTGAAAAATCATAGAGAAATAATTTAACAATAGTTTATATTGGAAAATCATTGAGAAATCATTATAGATATTCAATATAATGGTAGCTGGATGAAGCAAGGGAAAGAATGTGATAACTAGCGAAGATGTTCTTCCCCCACAACAACCAGATCAAATTGACCCTATGTAACAACAATAACAAACTTTATCCATTAATGAAGCTAGTTAACAATAACCTCTATCTACCTCAACTAGTGCTGAGGGATCTTCAGGTTTGTGAATCTTTACCATCTATAATTACACTTATCCTCAAATATATCTTTACATGTTTAATTTTTTTAATAATTATTTTTTTCTAGGTTCTAATGTTAACATCAGAAAAAGAGATAGTGGTATTACTAAAGGTTTTGACTTGCAATGCATGAATGTTGCAATAAACAACAAGTTGTCTATTCATATTGACACCTCGAAAGGTTGTCCTGTTGACAAGATCTAATTAACAAAATTGTCTAGTGAGTTAGGGGTTATTGTCAGGACTAAATTGCCTTGCCTTCAACATGCCAAGTAGTTGAAGGAAGACAACTTGCTACAGAATGCTCTTGACAAAGTTTTGGTAATTATTCAATTTATTTAATTTTATGCATTTTTTAAACTTATTTAAAGACTAATTTCACTTTTACTTGTTGTTCACATATGAAGCTCAATATAGTCGATATCAAGAAGCCTAAAGTGTCAATCTATGTGAGTTTATTATTGAAACAAAGGGCTAAGGATCATTGTTTTTTTTAGAAGACTAAGGATCATTGTTATCGACTACATAAATACTACAAATCTTTTCCATAAGATGGGGAGGCATAGAGATATGTTCCCGAGTGAGTGACTCTGAAAATTGGATCCAAATGTGTGATTATTGGTCCTTTGTCAATGTTAAGGTTTGTCTTCTTTCTTTTCACATTTTCTTCAATTAATCTTGTTTCACAATTTAATGACAATTTCTTTTCTTTATTTAGGAAAAGTGTGAGAAAGTCGAGATTAATAGAGAAAAAATGAAAATTTCTCACAACCAAGGTTCCAAATTATTTGTTGTCGTACGAAATGAATTTGTAAGTTCATTGTTTAGAAGTTATAATTATATTAGTAAATACAATAGTATTTACAGTGTTTCAATCCTTTTTTTTTCCATAAAACAGAGTTAGAAGGAATTACATGGAGAAGAGTGTGATAGGATCACACTCTACAAACTCACATACTACAAGGAAGGTGATGGTTGGACTTCTGAAGAAGTGCAGAATAATTATGTAAGTATAAAAATTTGTTTAATTTTTATACTTATTTATTTATGTAGTACTAACTAATAATATTTTAAATTTTAAAATAAGATATAGGAGTTGTCGTAAAGATCATTGTCTAATGGAAATGAACCAAATATAGATGAGATTTGCAACAATGCTCTTGGTACAAGATTGGGTACATCAAAGGTATTGGGCATGATCTTAAGCTAATTGGTTCATCATCGTTACGACTAGCATATGTAACGATACTTTACGAAAGTTAGCCAAACTTGAAAAGAAGGTCAAACAGGCTCCTTAGCCCAAATTATGTAAATAGTAGTGATGATGAGCACGAGTCTTAGTTTGTACATAACTTTTTGCTAACATTTGTAAATAACATTTTATTTTTATATAAAAATGATTCTAATGTTTAATTATTTTTAATTTTATTTTTGTTTTATTTATTATAAATTAAAAATTCTAAATATTACAAACAATAAGATGGATTAAAAATCTTACCATTAATTATAATTAAATGAAAAATTATTAGTAGGATTGTTTAGTTAAAAATAAAAATCATCACAAATTTTTTTTAATTATGTTCTTAAAAATGTTTGAGCTAAATTTTAAAAATAATTAAAAATTAAATCATAAAATTTTAAAATTAAATAAAAACTTAGCTAAAAAGATTTGGCTATGATTCTAAAATCGTCACCAAACCTTTTTAGCTACTTTCTAGAAACCATCACGCATAACTTTTACTTACGTTTTGAAAATATTCACTAAATATCATTTGTTACGAAACACAAAACGTCACATAATACTATTACCTAGAAATACGGTAACGTAGTTAATAACTTTTTGCCACGAAAACAAAGCATCCATAAGTATCTTTGGCGACAATTTATCTTTTCTTCGCCTATCAGTTTTAGCAACGTATCTAAGATCATAGCGAGATATGATTTGCGACGATATTTGAAAATTGTCGCTGATAATATTTTGCTACGACGATTTTGCGATTATTTATGTGACCAATTTTTGTTGTCTCTAAAAAGTACTGGAGACAAATTTTTGACTTTTAGTGACGAAAATATTAGTCTTCGAAATCCCCTTTTGTTGTAGTGTGGATTTAGAATGTTTGTCCATTGCTAGATCAGTCAGATTTGCACAACCTAGTCAACTTAAACTTGTTTGGACAAGCCACAGACAAGTATGATCTATAATCAAGTTACTTAAATCTTGTTTCGAAATAATGTAAACATCATTCTTTTCAAGATTATCTTAAGCTAGTAAATTTAAGGGTAGAGAAACGAACAAGGATGCTATAATAACTAATTAATCTTACGCAATAAACATGTCTTAATTAGGAGGTTTTAAAATATTAAAAAGAAGAAACTAAAAAGTCTAGAGATGTCACAATTTTAAATAACTTTTTTTCATGATTATATTGTATCAAGTGATTAAAAGTGTCTGCATATCTTAGAATAATTCTATTTTAAAAAACTAACTAGTTAAACGTGTATGTCCCAAGCAAAAGACTTATATCATTAGAAAGATCTTTATAAAGATAAATTACAAATATTTGGTGTAGGAATGACAATAGGCCAAACAGAGTTCGGGCATAGGCTCAGGGCGTGGACCATTAGAAAGAGCTTTTAAAAGAAAAAATACAAATGTTTGGTGATAGAGATAAAAATGGGCTGGGCCAGGCTAGCATGGGTTAGGGGCTTAGATCTGGCCCGTAGTTCGATTCAGCGTGAAGTAGTAAGCTTAAGCTTGAGTCCAATTAGGCCAGAGACAATTCAAGCCTGAGCCCAACTCAACATGACCAAAATTTATTTAATTTACAATGTCAAAATGATATCGATTTGCATATAAAAGTCGGGTCTTGGACTAATCTCAGGCCCGAGTTTGGTCTGTTAACTTCCAGCTGAGCTCGAGCTCGGGGCTGAGCCTAGTTGCCATCACTATTTGGTGAAACATGTTAAGTATAAGTACAAGTTAAAAAGAGTCTTGTTGATATGCGAAGTTTGGAAAGCTTCACGTTGATGTTGTTGAATATACAATATATATCTTACTGATTAATAAGAGGACGTAAATACACAACCCACATTAACAAAAGTTACAGAAAATGCACGCAACACTACTAGCAAATTGATGACACGTACATAATTCCGACGAGCCAGAAATATTGCAACTCGTTTGTTCCATTAGTTATTAATGGAATGACCAATACCGGGACTATCCAAGAGTTGCAAGTCCAAAAGCGTGCATGATATCTTCATTAGCTTTGATTCCGTGGTGAATATGCCTCTACGAATTACTTTTATTGTTTCTCTTCCCTTCTTTACAAGTACGTTCTTCCCAATGGAGGATTTCGTACATTTGGAGCACTTCATGTCGTCTTTTCTTTGTTTCAAATGCCTTCTTGAACGCAAAGAAGGTCATGTGACAGTGTCATTAGTGAAATGATCAAAGCAGTGATGACAATTGTTCTGGACATACCGAGGAAACGATTAATAGATTAGACGCTAAATTTTGCTATAAAAGGTTCTGTTGTCGAACAATTTCTCTAGGCTGTAGCTTAAGTGAGCTTAAAGGCTTAAGAGATATATATATATAGGACAACGGAGGGCTTGCTACATATAGAAAAGGAAGATACTACGTACGAAGATATTCAGAAATTAGGTCAATACAACAAAGGGTTCGTTAAAAAGCTCTAAGCAAAGCACACGAAGAATTAAATTTCCACACAATCAAACAAAAGAGGAAAAGGTCAAAACCCTTAAATTAGTTTTCCACAAACCAAGGAAGATTCCATTGCTTAACTGACCTAAACTTGATCAAGATGATTAAATGAAATGCTCAGGCATGAATTCTAAAGACAGCAATGCGTCCACTAACTGTGTACAAGAAAATATTTGCTTACAAGGTAAGGTCCCAGACAAAGAATTGTGATGACAGCTTAGTATTCATGCATCGTTTAGGGTGTAATGGTGTATGCATGTTACTTGTACGTATCAACAATCACTAAGGCTTAGTTTGGGGGAGCGGTGACGGTTGACAACCTGCTGAAATCAACTTGTTGAAATGATAAGTACTTATTCTCAATAAGTACTTATGTGTTTGCGATTGTTATTTTGGTAACTGCTGAAACGTGAAAATGGGAGTTTGGCAAGTGCGGTTGCGATTGTTGAAAAGCGATAAAATGACTAAAAAGTCCATTGATTTAATAAAATATTAATTGTTGTATAAATAATTAAAAAATATATTATTAGTCATATACATTTAAAATTATAAATAATAAAATAAGAAAATATAAATAATATAATTTAGTAAATAAAATATTTCATAAAATATATTATTAGTCATATTAATTAAGAGTATAATAGAAAATAATACTTATAGTGAAGGTTATTAATGGAAAGTAAAATTTTTACTACATAAGCAGTTTCCTACCGCAACTCTCTTTCTGCTTATTGATTTCTGCGGTGACACTGCACTTTTCTCCAATCTCTGGTTGTTCACCGCAGATCCAAACATGTGACTACGTTTAAAAATTGCGGTAAATAAGTATTTATTCACACTTCACTGCAGATCCAAACTCAACCTAAGAGTCATGCGATTTCCTTTCATTAGAGTATTACTGTATTAATGGTTCATAAACAAACACATCGGAACTCTTAAAAAATCTTTATTTTTTATTTAATAATCAAAAGAACGAATTTCCTTATTATACTTGCATGTGATGTTTTCCCCTTTTGTATTTACATTTATAAGATGGGAAGATAAACGAAACCTGACCCAAAAAGGTCGGAGAGATTCTCTAGGCCTACCTTTTGCCACTATTATGGACTCTAGAGATATAAACAAACCAAATTAATGGTTAGGCCTTTTCCAGGATTTAATATGTACCACTAAACCTCACCATGTGCATTGGAATGCACTTTGGCCGCTAGCTGATAGCTGCCAGTGCAACTGTGCAAGTTGCCCCGGAATATGCTTCAGGAGATTTTAGTATCTTATGATAAATACATATATATGTTTGGTCTTTTAAAAAGAGATCTCCATCACAACTGTAAATGGCAGTTAGTTAAAAGGACCACACAACATAAAACATTCTCTTACAGCTACGAGAATCTAGCTACCTATGTAGAACTCCAACGTTAATGCATCCAACTCTCTAAAAGTTTTGCGGCGCTATTCTCTGGTGCCCAACGAGAGGCAACTTGGTACTTTTGGTTCGTGAATTTTGTTATTATAGTAAATACACTGACGGCCACTGGGACAAGTTTCCTTCTTGATCATATTTCACATGGTATGTTGTATCTTTTGTCTGTTAATTAGACTCTAGAGCTCAGATTCCACTCAAAACATCAATGGTTATCATTCTTCTTAAATATCGTAAATCACTTGTCGCATTGGCTTTTTCAAACTTGACTTTGTGTTAAATTAGAGAGCTCTGAGGTGACTTGCTGAACTGTATGGACAAGCAACTTGGATCCACTTTTTCTGCGCATGCATATATAATGGACAAACAACATATATTTTTCCTTCTTTTTACCAAAATTTGATTGGTTCAACATTCTTTTAAGACGTATGCATATATGTTTGTATATTTTAGTGGTGCCTCAAACGTGTAAAGTCTCTTTAATAAAAAAGTGTTTAAACATGTAAAAATTCGACAAATTTCAAATTATTTAGTAAATACTACATATTTTGTACTAAATTACATCTTAGAACTGAATGCTTTTGTTTGGATCTCATATTTAGAAATGACATTAATATAATTGAACTTTAAAATTTTACGTTCAATATAATGTCAGTTCTTTTAACATTTTTATTTGTATTGATAAAGAAAACTATTAAATTGGATATAAAATGTATATATTTGTGTGCATCTTACAGAAAATATGAGCATAAATTCCTTATAACACTACAAGAAAAACGTGGTTTTGCGACAGAAATTACCGACAGAAAACATTCAATTTCTGTCAATATGTAATATTAGCGACGGATTTTACTGACGGACATAGGCATCGTAGAAACGGCCGTAGCTAATAAATTCTGACAGAAAATAATATTCCGTTGGTATTTTTACCAACGGATCTTAGATTTCCGTCGGTAAAATAATCAGAAAACTTTTTTTTATAATTTACTGTCAATACCATCAATAAATTTTATTTCATGATGTTATAATTGATGCATAATTTAAACAACTATTAATGTAATAGTATAAATTTAATTTTTTAAACATAAATTTGATTGATGATATAAAGTTTAAAATATATTAATTGATAATAAAAACATTAAATTGTACATAATAAGTTTTCGTATCTCTAATAAAATGATCAAAAGTATACATTAATTTGGAGACGACGGATGCTCTGATTGATGCGATGAGGTGCTACCCTTACCCATCAACTCATCCATCTCATTACAAAGCTGAGCTATGTACTCCATCGACTGTTGCAACTGAGTTGCTAGCATCTGTACTGTGCTCTCAAGCTGAACGACTCTCTCATTAGATGCTGATCATCTACTAGATGTAGGTGTACTAGACGTGGAGGATTGTGAATAACATGTATTCGCAAATGAACCTAAGCTGAATATCCTTCCCCGACGGTCCCTACCTCCCATTGTATGAAGATAGGTTTGAGTCTCATCAACATCTTCAGATTGTTGAGACTGTCGTTGAATGCTTTCTTGAATTTGGTCCTATTAGAAGGCAATGTTTATATTAGTAAGTGATAATTATTAAGTATTAATACGAAACCATAAATTTCACATACATTAAGTTCTCTACAACGGTTGCTGACGAATGTCACACCGTCATGCTTCTTAGAATTTATAAAAATTTCAACAGAGTTTCCTCTATTTTTATGAAATCTACCCTCTGTTGAACAAAGAACAAAACTAAAAAATACAACCATATATGGCACCAAACATTTGCAACATTATCATTCTCAATAAGAAACATATATTTTCATGCTTTTGGTGGGTAATGGATCCTTCCGTATGTACGGGAAGACTCTCTCCCCCCACCCTCCATGTCTGTTAGCCGAATTACGCCCTAAAAGGGACATTGCCTCAGGTAATGTCCAATACTTCTGCTAACGACTCTATATTTCTTCATAAATGTAAAGCGGTCGTACACCTGTCCTGTGTATTGCAGTAATAAAGTCGCGATAACGTGTACGTGCTTGTCTTTCCCATACTCTATAGACGATCGCGTTAAATTGAGAATCCCAAAAAAATTCTTTCTGAAACAAAAGGAAATACATTCAATTAATACTTATGATGTAATGATATTTATCTAATAAATGTACAAAACTGTTAATTAAAAAAATAATAATAACTTTTGTTGTGCCTCAAACTCATGATAGTAAAGTATCCTTGTTGCCTAAGATATATTCTTCTATACAAAGCCCTCAATATCAATCTTCTCCTTGAATTTTAATGTCATGTTTCTTGAACACGGTCCAGATGGAATGAACCTAATATAAGATTGAAAAATTTTATACCGTTTTGAAAATTGAAACTTATAACTTAAT
>JAOTJB010000208.1:28747348-28760405 GCA_027123815.1 Erythroxylum minutifolium
CTACAAACTAAGTTCTCTTTGCCTTTTTCTTCAAAATCTTTTGATTGGAGCATAATTTCTTCTTCAAGATCTCTATAAAGAAAAGTTATTTTTACATCTAACTGTTCAAGATGTAAATCAAATGTAACATACATTACTAAAAGTACTCAGAATGTAATGAGTCGAACCACAAGAGAAAATATTTTACTGAAGTCAATTCCTTCTTTCTGAGCATATCCTTTCACCACCAATCTTCCGTGATATCTCTCTACTTGATCTTTGCCATTTTGCTTAATCTTGAAAACCCATTTATTTCCAATAGACTTTCTTACATGTGGTAGTGGCATGAGCTCCCAAGTCTTATTCTTACAAAGAGATTTAATTTCTTCTTACATTGTTGCCTTCCAAAAAGATCCATCTGAATTACTAATTACTTCTTGAAGAGTTGGTGGATCTCATTCCTTTGTTAAAAGAGAGTATGTAACGTTACTCTCTATAATGTATTTAGAATGCCAATCTGGTGGCCTTTTTGTGCAATTTGACCGGTGAATTTTTGGAACTTCATCTTCAACTGGCTCTTATGTCTCGTGCTCTAGTTTTACTTCAAAAGAATCTTCTTGTTCAACTTCTCTTTCCACCTGTACAATTATAGTCTTCGAATTTTCTTTTGAATTGTTATCATCTCCTTTATCCCTTTGCAATTGATCTCCTACAACGGCAACGTCCTTGTTGACTATGACCTTGTGGGTAGTGAAAGCGATACCCCTTTATTCCGTCAGCATATCCTATAAATATGAAGTTCTTGGATTTTGGATCGTGCTTTGAAATTTCATGGGCCTTGTACATCAAATACACTGGACTTCCAAATATATGAAGGTTTAAATAGACAACTAGTTTACTAGTCCACATCTCCATTGGTGTCTTCAACTTAATTGCAGTTGATAAAGACTAATTCACCACATAACAAGTAGTATTGACTGCTTCTGCCTAAAATTTCTTTTATAAGCCTATAGTTTTTAGCATCACTTTTGTTCTTTCTAACAATATTATGTGCATCTAGTTTGCCACTCCATTTTGTTGAGGAGTTTATGGTATTGTGAACTGTCTTTTAATCCCTTTTTGCTTGTAAAATCTTTCAAAATCATTACCATTATATTCTCATCCATTATATGTCCTCAAACATTTGATCTTCTTTCTAGATTTAAGCTCAACTCTTACTTTATGGACTTTTAAGAATAGAAACACATCCGACTTTCTCTTGATCAGATATACCCAACATCTCCAGGAATAATCATCAATGAATGACATAAAAAAATTTGCTCCTCTTAAGGAAGGAGCTAGTTGTTGCCACATATCAGAGTGAACTAATTCTAGAACAACCTTGCTTCTAGAATTTGATATATTGAACTTCAAACAATACTGCTTACTTGTAATACAATTCTTACAAAAAGGAAGTGATACTTTTGTCAGTCCAAGAACTAGCTTTTGCTCTACAAGGATTTTCTTTCCTGTTTCAGACATATGCCTAAGTTTTTGATGCCACATCATTGCTGATCTTTCATTTGAACTACTTGAGACAATTGATGCTTTAGCTTCCTGCAAAGTCTCTCCCTTCAGCATATACAAATTTGCAGTTATCTTGTCTCCCTTCATAAGAACAAACGCTCCTCTTATTATTTTAATGATCTCATTCGCACCATCAATCTTACATCTAATATCATTTAATTGTCCTACAGACAATAGGATCTTCTTCAGGCCCTCCTCATGTCACACATCTTGAATAGTACGAATTGTTCTATCATACATCTTCAACTTGATAGTTCCAATGCCAACGATCTTTAATTCATGATCACTCCAACTGTACTCAAATCCTTTAGAGATAGGTTCATAATGATGGAACCATTCCTTCAAGAAGTCATATAGAATGTAGCTCCTGACTCAAGAAGCCATACTTCAGCAAATCTTTTCCTACCTTCATTAGTTATTGTTGCTTCGTAACATAGAGCATCTATGTCATCAAAACAACGTTGCACATTTCCTTAAGAATTGAAATTTTTATTTAAATTCCAATAATCTTTTTCAAGTGACCTTTCTTACCACAATTGTAGCATTTCTTCTTAATTCTTGATTTTGATTTACTATGATTGTGGTTTGTAGTTTGACCTTGTTCTATTAATCTCCCTCTCATCACTATCAAGGCCTCCACATGTTGTGAACTTGCCTACCTGTCTTCCTTGTTCTCGTGCCAATTTTCCTTTTCTAGGACAACAACTGCAACATCATCAAAGACTATATCATTCGTAAGGATATTATTTGTTAAGTTGATGATGAGTTGATCATATGAATAAGGTAAACTTTAAAGTAGAAGCTCAGCATGTTCATTTGACTCTTTTTATAACCCAACGAAATGGGTTGAGAGAATAGAGTATTCAAGTTATTGATGTGCACTGTCACCAAAGTAGATTCCACTATACGAAGAGTCTAGAGTTTCCTCTTAGGGAAAATTTTGTTATGCAAAGATTTGGCCTCATACAACTTTATGAGATGATCTCAAATCTCCTTTGTCATCTTCTTCTCTTCTATACTTGACAACACTCATTTGCTAGTGCCAGATAAAGATTTACAATAGAATTCCTATCCATCTTGTTCCACGTAGTATTATCTGTATATTCAGTTGTCCTTTCACTTATAGCCACTAGGCAATTATCTTTTCTCAAGATAGTCTTCATTTTCAACTTTCACGGTGAGAAATTACTCCCGTTGAAATTTTCTATTTCAAATTTTGTTGCCATTGCTTCTATCACAAACTTCTTTGATCAAATAATTAGCTCTCACTATTTTATGTGAATAGTAACTATCCACGTAAATAATGACCATACACGTAAATAGTAATAATACACGTGAATAGTGCCCAATATCTTCAAATAATGATCTAACTTATTTTCTGATGTGAAAGATCTACTATTTAGTGACAACTATAGAGCATACAATAAGTAGACCTATACACCCAAACCCGACTCTGATACCACTTGTTTAGAAAATTAACCAAATTAGAGCAAGATCATAGCAAATAAATTTGAGATAATTAAATACATAAAATTTAAGTGGAAAACTCCTTAAATGAATTAAGGTAAAAACTATAGGCAAGAGAAGAAAAGTTTCACTATAAGAAATAATATTAGTTACAACCTCTTAATATTTTATACAAGAAATATGATAAACACTCTCTATTGACCCTCACTAAGTGATACAAAGATCTAGATATGAAGAATGGGATTTTTTGAGAAGGGATGCTTTGCAAATGAATGGGGAGGCATATTTATAGGCCTCACTCACCCGGTTTTGGACAACTAAAAATTAGTTATCCAAGCTACAATTTAATTTCCAACTTCCTTTGCCTCCTCCCTTTTTGGCCATGGTAGCCGTAATTGTTTACCACCTATCGTTCCAACAAATTTTAGGTTAAAGTTGGGTTAAATTCTAATATGGATATTTCAGATAACTATTTAGGCACTGTATAAAATAGTTACCTATATAATAGTTTCGATTAAAATGATTTGATAAAAGTATAACAATTTTTTTAATTTCGAATACAATAAGATTTATGTAATTTAGAATAAAAAAATTAAATAGATAGAAAGAGAGGAAAGATTTGTATCCTTTACCGAGAACTATCTTTTGACCAAAGTATTTATAACAGCCTTTCGATGCCATCACTATTCCATCATCACTAATATTCACATGATAGAAAATTTTAAGTATATAAATAAACACACGATCTTTATTTTCATATCCATCATTAATCAACCAAACTATTTACTTTAATTTAATTTTCTTTTTAGAAAAAATTATCCCTTTTATTTATTTGTGTTATGTTCAAATGATAATCACCAATCAGTTTAATTGATTTTTATATAGATAATGTTAAAATATTTTTTTAACATATAACAATCAAAAGTTCACACCTCAAACCTAGAAGTAGTCATTAGTTAAATGTCTTCATCGGTAAAAAGCCAAACCCATATGCTAGAAAGCTTCCCCACATGGTCATATATTTATTAGCAATATATGATATCTGGGTCATATATTTGTTAGGAATATATGATGTCTCAATTAATGAATTGATCCTTCAGTAGATTTTGTGTGATGTACCATAGGTCATATCTCTCATTTTAATCTTCTTTCATCTTAGTTATTTCATCTTGTCATAAATATTCTCTCACTAAGAGTCAACATCTTTGTAAACAAAATGTTCTTATGCGAGTTACACTTAACAATGACCTTCTTCTGTTCTAAATTAAATTAAATTAAATTTACTTTTCTATAATTTTCTCATAAAATCATTTATAAAAAATCTTTTAGTAATATTTTAAAGTATCAAATCTTAAACTTAATTCTTAAGAATTATATAAGAGCCCTAATAGTATATTACAAGACTTACGTAACTTCGAGAGTCTCACACAATGTAAATTTTAGGGATATATTATGTAACCTTTAGGGTCTCATATATTTCGATTTAGAATAATTTCTTAATTTTTGTAATACTACATTAAAGATGATTCATCGAGAATAGATAAAGACTTGTATTATTATTTAATTTTAGCATATCAAATATACAATCACATTGAATTTCCTAAATAAAAATTATATGTAATTTTATCAAGGAATCAATGGATTAAATTTTAAATAATTTATATATAAGGAGTGACTCTACTTTTAATGTAAAATTTCAATACATTATGTCTTTTATGTGTGTGTGTGTATACTAATTCTAATAATGTCTTTCGTATAATATGAAACTTATCTTAAACTGTTTAACATATAAATATTGAAGTATCAACAAGGAACAGAATAAATATTTTTAGTTTTCATAATGTATTTATATAAAGTATAAAGATAAAAAGTTCATTGTTCTTCGTACACTTGTCCAAATTTCGAATATAAAAAACAAAAATTGGTTTTCACCCTCATCAATGAGTCAAATCTTGTAATACTTTCATTTTAGTTAGTTTTAATAATTATATGAAGAGTCTTTTCTCAAATTCACAATTTTTTGTATGACTAAAACATCATTGATTGCAAAATCACTTGTTTTGAACATTGTCTTCTTTTCTTTACACATAAAGGAATGAGAATATCATAGATACGTTTATTGAGTTTTTTCACTATGTCAATATGAGTTAAACTAATAACTCTTCGAGGGAAAGTTCCAGTTTTTTTAACTTTTAATTTAAAGATAAACTTGATAATAACTACTTAGGGTTGGACAAAATGGTTTATTATATTATAAGCTTTATTACCATAAAATTAGGTAGCTACAAAATTGTTCTAAAGAGTATCTCTATTTTTAAACTAAAGAAAATAAACATTTTTGTAGATAGAAAACTCATCACTGAAAATATTAAAGTATGCTGGCCAATATTTTTTTTAATGTGGAAACTATACTATCTATTTCTTAAAAAACTTGTTCTCGTAATCGATTCCTACCCAAGAAAATAGAACATAAGAACAAGCTAAAGTAGCGGAAGAGAAACTTTCGAACTTTGGCGGTCGCAATAGTAAAACTCCACTAAAAATCTCCACCAGTTTCCAACCCATGCGTTTGTTTTTTTCAGTGTTATAGAATGAAAAACGAGGCAGTCAAAAGAGAAGAATTTCAATTCAATTCCTCCATAGCCACCAACCTTGGTTGGTTAAAGTAAGGGTTGGTCCTGTATGACGCATGGAGTCACTGTCTCGACAACAAACTTTGTTTTTTGTACCGATCGAAGCAGTCAAATGAATCAAATGATGAGTAGTTTCTCTTAAGTGCTGTTCCACTTCGAAGAATCTTGTTAAAAAGCACTCTCTTGTGCTCGGTTCCAGACTTTGAGGAAGCCCCACTCAGCCTCCGCCCACTGAATCTCTGTGGTAAAATAGTAGTTTTATATCAATTCTTTTTTAGTAGACCTTGTAGGCGACAAACAGCATTAAAATGATTCTTTGTAATTTGCTAGGCTGTAGTGCACGAGAATTGTTTCTTAATATATTGTACGGTGGCTGACCATAAATATATTACGACAACGTGCAGAGGGTTTGGTGGCAAAGCCAAAAGGATCTTCCACGTTGCTTGGGAATCCCAAAAGTTGAGGACTCATGGGATCTTTTCCCATGCTTAGATTTGTTGAATAAGTGGGATTTTAGTTAATTTTGCCGCCGAAAGAAAGTCTGGTAGCCACTAGCGTGTAACTTTGCATGCTGGTATGTATCTCAGTCAAGGGTTGCATTTGGATCTGTGATATCATTAAAATAAGTACTTATTTATTACAATTTTTAGACGCAGTAATATGTTTGGATCTGCGGTGAATAATTAGAAGTTGGAAAAATTTGCGATACCACCACAGAAATCATTAAGCAGAAAGAAAGTTGCAATAAGAAATTGCTTCTGCGGTAAAAATTTTACTTTCTATTAATAACTTTCACTATAAGTATTATTTTCCATTATACTCTTAATTAATATGACTAATAATATATTTTATAAAATATTTTATTTATAAATTTTATTTTATTTATATTTTCTTATTTATAATTTTAAATTTATATGACTAATAATACATGTTTTAATTATTTATACAACAATTAATAATTTATTAAATCAATGAACTTTTTAGCCATTTTATCTCTTTTCAACAACCACAACTACACTTGTCAAACACCTATTTTCACGTTTTAGTAATTACTAAAACAGTAATCCCAAACATATAAGTACTTATTGAGAATAAGTACTTATCATCTCAGTAGGTTAATTTTTAGTAGATTGTTAACTCCTACCGTTCCCCCAAACTAAGCCAGGTACTAAACAAGAGAGCTGCCTATTCGAGCAAGTCATACTTTCTTTCACGTCAACTATAATTAAATCTTATTACTTTTGTGGGTATTTAATTTTCATAGACGAGTAATTCTTTTTTTTTTCTTCTTAGTTTTGAATAAAGATTATGAAAATTTTTGGATCTTATATAACTAAAAGGTAAATCTCATTTGATTTTTAGATAATAAGGATCACATCAAATTATCAAATGTTCAAGATTCCACCATACAACAATTTCAATACATCTAGTGATCATTACTCTTTGAGGTCCATTCATATTAATGTTTTAAAAACCGAACAGAAAGTTAAATCTATAAAATAAGAAGTTTAAGGTTTTAAAAAGTTTAACCAGACAGTAATAAAATCGACTAAAGATTAAATAAAATTAAAATTTTAAAATATAATTGAATGAAATTGTCTTTATCTATCAAAGAATTTAAAATTTAATTGAAAAAATTATTAAATAAAAAATAATTGGTTTATTTTGGTCTGTAAAAACTTACTAATTTATAAAAATTGACCGATTAATTAATAAATTGATCAGATTTTAACAATAAAAAGTTATTAAAGTAAATAAAATCAGAAATTTAAAAATCGAACTGAAAAATTAAATGATTCAAAATTTTATAATTAAATAGGCCGAATCGATTGAGTTTTTTAATCATTGGTTTGTATCTTTAAGACAAATGAAATCTACGATGAATATGAATGAACAAAGAAATAGAAAGATTAAATTTTACTAAGTTAGAACGTTTAGATGAGTTAAAAAATCGCTCATTTAGGTCATCTTTGAATATGCGTACTTGCTAATACTAGATTGGAAAAGGACAACAATTTGACTTTTAAGCATAACGAATACACAACTCTAGGGTGCAACAAGACAGAAAAGATTCAAAGCCGCGTTTCTGGACATAAACTTCATTCCTCGAGAAAGAGTTAGTGAAGCAAATATTTCATGGACTCCTCAAACTTCAGCAAGCTATAATATCTAAAGTACAAGACGATATGTATGTATATTAAAACTTAAAACTATTACGGCAATGAGATGAAGTTATGATCTCAAAGGTGTGATTAATGCATCTCCTAACATGGGATGAGCTCTATATGCTTTCAAGGCAATACCTTTCGGTCTCCATGCAAACACCTCGATCGCTAATTTAATTCTACTTCACTGTTTGGGTTAAAGGAATTCATGTTCTTCTAAAATGATTCATTCGATATCTCCTGACCTAATATTGTGCAGGAATCGAATGAATGGCTGAATAAAAATGCCAAATATTATAACTATCACATGCATTAACTTTAATAATATTATTGTTGGTTGTACGTTAATCACTCCAACATATATAGAGTCAAGTTCAAATATAGTGATTATTTTCAGTTGATTGATCTTCGACATATTTGGTTTTTTTCTAGGAATGAATAAACATACATAGAAAAACATTTTAGTAGATAAAAGTAAATCTAAGTAGATTTCTAATATTGATTTGGAAGCCACTGTAGTGTTGGTTGATATAATAAGTTATCAGGATGTTTTTCTTTATGAGATGGGAAGGCTTGAACTATCTCTAACCCGAACCACATTCGCATATAGTCATATCGTGGTTGCTCGTATGCCAGGATGACATTTACAGAAGGAATTGAAATTTTATTCGTGGATTCAAAGCATTTATACAATCAGAAAGGGAATATTTTTCATTTTTGTCTGACTCTAGAGAAGAAAGTAATATTAAAGCATTGACTCAAACAATTACAACAATGACTGAAAGTGACCATGCACAGAAACGTTGCCCTAGTTATGGATGGAATGGCCAACCCCTGGGCTGTGCCCTGGAGCAGTTGGCCTGAAGTTCTCAACGTCCCGGCCTGGTGGAGACAGACGAGGGTTGCCGCCAACTGGGGGTGCCGGTGGGCTGCCAGACGGAGATTCTGAAGATGGGGAAGTGTTAGTTGCATTTACTACTGCGCCTACTGTCTTGTTACCAGAATCGGCATCAACATGCAATTTGTCATTAACGAACACAACTTCATGTTTTGTAAGTACCTCAGCATTCAGTTTATGCAGGTTTGAGGAAGTATGCTTTCTCTCTAACTTCAAGTGCCTTCCCTCAATGCACTCAAGGTTTTGACACAAAGTGAACAGGATGAGAACAAAGGCAAAGAACAACTTCATTTGTGCCATCTTATAGCAAGCAAAGACGGAGGCAGACAAGAGTTTCGGAAATCTTTTTATCGAGGATAGAGAAATGAGCAAGAATTCAATGGAATCAACTAGCTAGCTAGGCAACTGACTTGCTAGACACTCACTTCACCTTGGTATTTATAGAGGGTTGAAGCCTACATGTAAGGCTTAAAAATGTACTTCGCCAGATTAAATAAGCCATAAGTTGAGGCGGAGCTTAGCTAGCTTGAAATGTGCGTTCCACTTTGCAGATGCATGTGTGTGTTTTATTTTTATGTTTTAACATGCATGAGTACGGACCACTTTATATCCTTCTCTCCTTCAACATATTGTCACTTGGTGAAGTGTTATCGAAAACCTCCATCTCCATACAGATCTTAGTTAACTCAGATTTGATGAGCCAGAAGTAATGTGTACGATATGCATAATTAAACAAGAAATATAGAAGCTATTCGTACCACATTTTTTTATTTAAAACATTAAGCACAAGTCGGTATCCCTTAAGTCCCTTAAAGATACATTCTTACTAATATATATTAATGGAATATGAGTCCAACTACATACTCTTATGCAAATTCTCATGGATTTTGTGGTCCAATAATAATAATTATAAAAAAATATTTGAAATGAATTAATTTCAAATAATAATATCATTTTTAAACATTCTCATGCATATTTGGAAACTACTTCCTCTTCCATCTAATGTTTCCACATTTTAATGTCATTAATGCGGCGGGTTCGTGCAAGATTAATTATGAAAATAGAAATAAAAACCAGGAAAAGGTCAGGAGACAGTGTCAGCTTTCCAACCAAACATGCGAATGCTTAGACATGTGTGATGTTGGAATGTTGAGTTAACCCTTCAAGTTATGAGCGGCCGAAAACTCATTTCGGCTTTTAGTATGGGTTTAAAGTCCACAGCGTATAATTATAAATTCAACTCTACGTGAAAAGATAAAAAGGATCCTTAAAAAATAAAAATAGTTATTTGCATCCTCATAAATAGGTTCATTGAATCTGAATATTAATTAGTTATTTGCAACTCATAAATATTAGTTATCAATTTGAAATGACAAATATTTCATCACATCAAAATTATAAAAGGTTCAATCGCTATTAGACCGTTATTAAATTGGCTAAATATTTAATAAAATTAAAGAATTTGAAATATGATTAAAAAAATTGTCAAAAATTAAAAATTTAATTGAAAAAGAAATTGTTAAATAAATTTTCATTTATTTATTTTAGTTTATAATAACTTATTAATGGATAAAAATTGTCTGATTAATTAATAAATCGATCGATTTTTAATAACAAGATTTATTAAAATAAATTGAGTCATAAAGTCAAAAACCGAAACAAAAAACTTAACCATTTAAAATTTTTACAATTGAACTGACTGAATCAGTTAAATTTTTTAATAATATTGGCTATTCTAGCTGTGGCCAACGTTTACAATAGTTTATGTTTTGAAAACTATAAGAAGGAGAAATGTAATCCCCATTCCATACACGATAAATCTGTCTACAACATATTCATGTTATGATTCGATATAGAATGAACCAAAAATGATTTATTAAAATTATTAAATTCTCTCGTCAATTTCCAAAATAATCACGAAGATTATTATTATCATCATCATCGCACCCAGTCTAAAATTTTACAATAAAGCAAGTTTTGTGGAGGTCTGATAGTATGCAACCTTATTATTATAAAGTAGAGAAATTGTTTCCAATAGACTCAAATACAAATATGAAAATTAAAAAAAATGATGCAGGTTAATCACGAAGATATATATAATCTTTAATGCGTTAAATTTTGCAAAAAAATATAAATTACTTTTGTATATGAACTATTCTAATATCTTGTCCCGTAAACACTAAAGATATTCAATCCTGCAAATATTTATGTATCAGATATTCATTTTCAGACGTAGATGAGTGTATTGTTAAATCCACATATTGATTATAAATGATAATTAGAAATGATTCGTATACAAAAAAGTTTCCATAATTTAATAATTTAAAGTTTTAATGAAAATATAAATCATTATTGTAAATACATGAAAATTTGATATTACAATTTGGGCCTACACCAGTAACAGAGTTTAAAGTTGGACCTATTCTAGGTCGAGATCCAACAAAACTTTTATGGGCACTCTGGGCCTGAGATCAAACTATTTCCGTGAGACCCATTAGCGCAATCTTTATTAACGAGTTATAATTTCGTGGCTAAGCCAGAGGCTTCTACTGAAGAAATACAACTGATGTTTATTTGAATATTAAACACACTATTCAAGAATTTTATTTCAATAAACGAGTTCCAAATGTTTGTATGTAAACTGTATGTGTAATCCCTAATAAGCCTCGTTATTCATTTACAACCTTAAACAAGACAAAGCAGTTCCTGTCCGAAGCATTGAGATGCTCTTGTAGTCATCAAAGATGGCAGTGGTCAGAAGTTTACCACTTGGAGGGCTGTTCAAATTTCAGATCATTTGCCTTTTCATTTCATGAATCATATGCTTGACATTATCAATCAGCAAACACATGTTTTTGTTGTCTATATGTTTAGAAAACTTTTTAGAAAATTGTAGAGCTTTCATATTATCTCAAACCATAAATAGCTATTATCGTTAATAAATACTCAAGTCAAGAAATAACTTACCGCCAAGTTTTCGAGCCAGTGACTGAGGGCAATACTATAGTAGTAACTGCTAAAGTTGCTGAAGATTGAAAATTTTCATTCAACAGTACTTGAACATGTCTGCATCTTACGGAACAAAATTGACCGACCTCAAGATATGCTATATTTTTAGAAAGAGAATTTATTTTCCAAATAAAATAGTGGGAGTGAGGTAAAACTTAAAGAAGTGCAAGAGTCACAAATTCACATCGAGATGAAACAAGAACTTTAAGTTAACACATGTGATGTAAAACCGAGGGTGGGTTTAAGAGATATAATCCGTGACGTACTAGTATGATACATTGTCCCCCGTTAGATTAGATCTACATATTGAGTAAGGGAAGGATAATGTATCGCTTATACATAATGAGCCTACTACCTTCAAAGAAGCAATGTTTAATGTTGATTCTTTAAAATGGCAAAAGGCCATGAGATCTGAAATGGAATTCATGAACACTAACCCCGTGAACACTAACCAAGTTTGGACTTTGGCGGACATGCATGATAGTATTGTACCTATTAGATCTAAGTAGTTTTCTAAGAGAAAAACTGACATGGATGGTAATATATATATGTACAAAGCGAGATTAGTGACTAAAGGTTACAAACAAAAATAAGGAGTTGGTTTTAATGAAACATTTTCACCAGTAGCTATACTAAAATCCACAAAGATTTTATTGGCTATATTCGCATATCAAGATTATGAAATATGGCAAATAGATGTCAAAACAACATTTCTCAATAAAAATTTGCAGGAGGATGTGTATATGACACAACATGAAAGTTTTGAATTTAAGAGATTTCCTAATTAAGTATGCAAATTGCAAAAGTCCACTTATGTACTTAAGTAAGCATCACAGAGTTGGAACATCAGTTTTAATGAGACAATCAAAGAGTTTGATTTTATCAAAAATATTGATGAACTACTTGTCTATAAGAAGGTTAGTGAGAGTTCAGTCGTTTTCCTAGTACGATATGCAAATGGCTTATTGCTAATTGAAAACGACATAACTATGCTTCAGTTCATAAAGATTTGGTTATCCAAGAACTTCTCCACGAAGGATATAGGAGAAGAAACCTATATTCTAGGAATAAAGATCTATGGAAATGGATCAAAGAGGTTTACCAATCCACGTACATAGATAAAGTGCTAAAGAGGTTTAACATGGAGAATTCCAAGGGAGGTTCTTACCTATGTGGCATGGGATTGCTCTCACACAAAGTATGTATCCAAAGACACAAGAGGGGAGAGATGAAATAAAATGTATTACATATGTTTCAGTAATTAAATCAATCTTGTATGTGATGTTATGTACTAGACCTGATGTCTTTTATGCTTTGAGCATAACATGCAGGTTTCAAGT
>JAOTJB010000208.1:28866060-28876832 GCA_027123815.1 Erythroxylum minutifolium
CTTTCTAGTCACTGTTATTTATTGAAATGTCCTAAAAATAGTACATATCATCGTTTGTAGGGAGATTGCAAGTTGTATTTTTTGCTGTCACTAAACAATTTCCTCTGATTCTTCACTCCCATCCTCCAATGCATACTCATGCATCATTTTTTTAAAAATTTATATCTAGGAACAAATTTCTCAATATTGCACTGGAAACAAAGTTCTCACTCTCCTTTTAACTATTTCCTTGCTACTAGTGGTCTCGTTTTTTTACCTCTTTTTTCTGTTTGATGTTAATCACTAAATGGGTTTAGGTATAACATTAGGGTAGCTCTTTTAAGGAACGAATTGTAGTACTTACATCCCTTTCATGTGTTCCAAAACATTATTGAAAAACAACCCAAACATCATTGAAAAACAACTTCATGTTTCTTGGCTAAATCATATGCATGCTGCAAAATCTTGATATTCTAGATCTTAACTGGATATCTATTTTTGGGTAAAAGGAATAAATCTCCCATGTAGTTTAAGAAATTTTAAAAAAATTCCCTAATCTTTAAAAATATTGGAAAAAAACTCCTCATTTTTAGTTTTATAGAAAAACCTTGTCTTTTAGTCTTCTGTAAAAAGAAAAATTTTTAATTGCATAATATTAATATTAGATATGGGCTAATCAAATGTCATTAATATAATAACACAACTTAACTCTTAAACTTGACCTGAAATAATTAACTACAAAGTAAATTAATACTTTAAGATAATTATAATAAATTATTAGTTTAAATCAAATTTAATTGGTTCTAACTGAATTTAAGGGTTATGTCGAATTGTCATGTAAGCATTGGTATACGTGCAATATTTATAATGTGTGTATTTTATCGTTATTTTTTAACTGAAGTCTAAAAAAAGAGATTTTTATAAAAAATTGAAAATTAGAAATTTTTTCACATCAAAAAATTTTACAAAGTCTCTTAAACTACAAAAGATATCTTTATCTTTTATCCTTTAATTTTTAGTTTCAAAGCCTTCAAGAAAAAACTAATTAATCAAGAAAGTTCACGTATAACTAACTAACGTGATACGAAATTAAATCTTGCATAATACTCCTTACTCATCTTCATTTGTTTCAATCCCTTCAAATCTTTAGTGGTGGAGTCCCCTATCCATGTTAAAAAAAAGTTCACATGTTAAAATCTAACTTCTCAGTCCTTTCCTATTTTTTAAATCCCCTGGACATGTGATATTGATTATTGTTGTAATGATTATAGAACTGTACTTCTGGTATCCTTCGGTCATCCTCTTCCATCCTTTGATGCCTTTGAGCATACTATTGTTGCAAATTGCAACATTTGCTCCTTTAGCTCCTACATACTTTTTTCCTAATTAAGTGACACTTCTTGTATACTAACCCTTAAATAAGGAGCAACAAAAACATGACAGGAATACAACAATTGAACCCCGTCACGAAGTAATACGTTGTCGTCTAACACTTTTTCTTCTCATAAAATCCATTGAAGGACATCGTTTCTTTCTTCATTCATCACTTAACTTCAATATCAGCTCCGCTCCTCCATCCCACACGTTTCTCTAACTTACCACCGTTACAATTTCAATTTTACAAGTATTCATAACTGCCCTCCTGATTCTTAGGAACCGTGACGGAGCTTTTCGAAAGCATTCTTTATCCATAACCATCAATCACGAAACTCGTGTACCAATGCTCACACAAGCATTCGTTAAGCTACTTCTCAGCCGTGTAGAAAATCAGTATTATCATGTGGACATCGGCAGCTTAGTTCCTTGAAGCATATCAGTCGACATAAAAGCAGATGACTGCCTAATCTGTAAGAAACGATTATTAAAAGCAAAGCATTTATGTTGCATGTGAAATCGAAAGTTTCAATTGTAGCATACCATGCATTCAAACATAGAAATGTTTAAAACCAATTGCTTGCAAACATTTCCAAGCAAATAGTTATCTTTTTGCAGGAAATAAGTCTAAACATGTAGTATAAAAAATAAAACTTCAACAAAAAGGTGAAAATTGTTAGATAAAGGGTCCACATTTAATAATGCTTTTATGAAATTGGGATAAAATTTTTAAAACATTAGCTTTCTATTGAATGAAAAATAAATTGTTATTTAGAATTTATAATTTATAAAAGTCAAAAGGATCAAATAAAGTTTTAAGTCTCCATTTAAATAACTTTAACTTACTTACTCTTGTAATATGAAATTTTTAATCGAATATTAGAAAATATATAAGTATTTTATATTCCCCTTTCACCTTAAAGAAATATTGAAGAGTTGAAGGATAAGTGTCATCTTTCCACAGTGTCAATTGGCGGGCTTGTGTGCCTTAAGCCTTGAATCCCAACTTTGTAGTGTAGGTCAGCATAACCTGTTGTTCCTGGTCATCCATCACCAAAATATGAAGTTAAATTCCACGCATATTCAACGAGGAGAATTAGTCGTGTCACTCTTGTAAGCATGATTAATCATATTGGTTGAGACCATCAACCAAGAAGCACTAAGATTGCAATATAATTTTAGCATTACTGACAAATCCCTTGTGATATTTTGAGCTCCATTTTCAGAAAGTTGAGCAAGTCCCACAGAGAATCAAGTCTGGTGGGTCCTGTAATTTCTGATCACTTACCGGTGTAACAGAACTTTCGTCTCACTAGCAATACAGAATGCTTCAATAGCCAGTGACTTGCATTTATTCATTTTCCTATTTCTATCCAGCTTTCTCCTGATGGCTTAATCAACCCTTTGCCTTCCATATTTTTTCTCACCCTCACAGCATCATCCCATCTTCCTGCTTTTGCATATATATTAGACAATGCCACATAATGCCCAGCATGTTCTGGTTCTAATCTGGTTAACTGTTCAGCAGCGTGCTTTCCAATATCGAGGTTTTGGTGGGCTCGGCAAGCAGCTAAAAGAGTTCCCCAGATAGACTTATCAGGCTCTTGAGGCATCCTCTCAATGAAACTTAAGGCAGCTCCAAGCTGGCCAGCACGTGCTAGCATGTCAACAACACAAGAATAGTGTTCCATTCTAGGTGTTAATCCATATTCCTCAGGCATCCTGTAAAATAGATTAAGTCCTTCATCCACAAGACCAGAATGACTACAGGCTGATAATAGAGACGTGAAAGTCAGAGAGTTAGGGCAACAACCCGATTGGCTCATATCCTGAAAAATTTGTAAAGCAACCTTACCAAGCCCGTGCATGGCATATCCTCCAATCATTGTATTCCAGGATACCACATCTATGCTGGCCATGCTATAGAACACAGAGCATGCTGATCGAATGCAACCACATTTGTAGTACATGTGAATTAATGCATTACAAACTGGAATAACCAGACAGAGACTGTTTTTCTTGATGTAGGCATGAATCTGTTTACCACATACCAAATCACAAATTGGTAAAACAGTGGATACTGTTGTCTGGTCATACTCAACACCCAATCTTCGCATTTCAGTGAATGATGTAAGTGCCATGTTTCCCATATCTAGTTCAACATAACCAAAAATCATAGCATTCCATGCAACAAGTTCGGATTTATCCATGAAATCAAATACCTTTTTAGCATCCTGAATTCTGCCACATTTAGCATACATTGTCACCAAGGCAGCACCCGCTGAACTGTAAAATGCAGTCACGTTTTCTGTTTTAATACCATAACCATGGATTTCTTTCCCATTCATCAATGCATTGAGATACCGGCAAGACACAATAACAGTAGAAAGACAATCCAAATCAGGAAAAATCATTGGCGCATTGACCATCTCCTTGAAAATCCTTAATGAAGTTTCACGATATCCAATCCGAGAATAGCCTGATATCAAAGTGGTCCAAGATATGACACTAGGATCTTCTATTTGAGTAAAAACTCTCCAAGCTTCATCGCATAGGCCCATTCGACAATAAGCATCCATAAGAGTGTTCAAAGTGACAAGATCAGGCTTCAAACCGTCAAATCTCAAGCCACTAGAAAGCTCTATAGCCAACTGTAACAAACCATGATATACATACCCTGAAATCATTAAGTTCCAGGACAACAAATCCCTCGTTTCCATCTTCTCAAAAACCCGCCTAGCACTCCTAATATCGTTACATTTAACGTACACATCAATCAAAGAATTAGAAACCTGCAAGTTGAATTCACATCCCAAAACAATTACATCTTTGTGGAGCCAAGTCCCTCCTTCCCACCACAATAACTGTGCGCATGCTCTTAAAACTTTTGGAAACACATAGTTATCCGGAGAAACACCCTTAAATTTCATTACCCCATAATTCCCAATACATCTCTCGTACATTCCGTGCCTGACATAGTAACCAAGTAGTGAGGTCCAAGCAAAAACATTTTGATGGGGCATTTCACCAAACAGTTTCTGGGCAAACATGAAATGATCGCAATCCGCGTACACTTGGAGCAGTTTCGTGGATACGAAGGGATTTTGGTGCCATCCACATACGGTGATTCGTTGGTGAACTTGTAAGCCATGTCGTAGCGCTTTGTAGTTGCTGCAGAGTTGAAGTAGATGGTTTAGTTTGAGAAGAGAACTGTATTTGAGATTGGATTCGGTAGACAGGATACCATTTGCCATAAGCTCATGTTAGCTAGAGTTGATCTCTCTTGACCGGCGTCCCAGTGACCGTTAAGGGAACCACTGGCAGATTTTTGCACTGTTCACGCGAGGCCTAATAGTCTACAGGCACAATATAACTCGGGATACATAAATATTTATGCCATTTTTTTTCGTAAAGAACAAGCATTATGAAGGCAACTAAGTTCATATTAGCATATGAGGGCATTTTTGTAGCTCAAGCATTATGCACCCTACCTTCTATCGAACAGAAGATTGGTTAAACCAAAAGGTCTAAGTGTTCTTTTAGTTTGCAAAACCATTGAAAATTGTAGGAGCGTAGCATCTTGTGGAACAATATACTAAACATTTAAATGTTAGAAAGTACAAGGGGTAGCCTATAAAAAGAGTCATCTTTTAAAATTTGTTTATTTCAACACTTAAATTTTTAAAATTTCCAATTTAAGTAACAAATCTTTTAAAAATTAGATAATTCACTTAAAATATTATTTTAAACTTTTTATTGATGTGGTTAATACAAACACATAAAAAGTGATATGTAGAGTTCATATTTGAGTCAACACTTAGATCACCTATTCTATTAACATGATTTTTTGAGTTTAATTTTAAAAAAATACTAATTTTCTAAAAATTTTGTTGTCTTCATCTCATTATTAAGAGAACGGTTAATTATTTAAAAGTTCTAATTTTTTAATTTTAATCTAAATTTTTAAAAGTGACAATAAGATATTCAAAATTTTAATCTTTTCGTAAAAATAGCTCATTATAATCTATTCATTAATGTTGCTACCATATAATGACACATCATCTAGTACCTTTGTCACGTGGATGACATATATACTTTAATTTTCAAATCAACAAATTAATATTTTTAACTAAAATACATTATGAAAAATGTTAGTCCCTAAACTAAGTCTCCTGATTCTCACTGATACTTCTTGCCACCATCTGGCTTAACAAGCATTGAAAACTTCATCATTTCACTTTCTCTACCACCTCTCCCCATGTTATATTCTGCCTCTCTCATTCTTCTTTGTGCTACTGCGCTGACACTATCCTTCTATCGCTTTGTCGACCACACGATACTACCATTATCTGTCTTTGATGCTTTCTCTGAGTTATAAAGTTCAAATTTCCCAGATACAATATTAAGACTAGATCAAACTTTCTTTTCCATGGTTGCGTTTACCATCTCTCCAAGGCAAATTAATGTTAAAAGATTTCCTCCTAGGACTATGTTTGAATGCTTCACTGAAAAAGCAAATGAAGTAATTATGCTTGCCTAAGAGGAAGTAGGAAGACTTAGTCATAATTTTGTTGGCACAGAGTGTGACAATTCTTTGGAAGCACTATCTTGTTGTTGTAAATCATATTTGAGTTATTAGTTTTTGTATAACATGTATTATCCACATTGGTCAGCAATAGATTTCCTTCTTTCTAACTTAATGTTGCCTATGTTGATAAAGCAGAAAATTGTTTGAAAATATTAGGAGGTGGCTCAGAATTCTCTATATTTAAACTCATTATTTTAGTGGCTAATATCAAACCTTAATCACCAAGGATATGTCTAGTGATTCTTATTTCTCTTTGCTCATGCTTTGCCTTTTCAAACCATTTAATGGCCACACAATTTTCTTCGTTTGGAAATCCTTGCACAACAAGCTTGAGGTTAGCACCTACGAACTAGCACAAATAGCATTGATTTGGAAATCCTTGCACAACAAGCTTGAAGTTAGCACCTAAGAACTAGCACAAATAGCATTGATTTATCTGCCATTTTTGCATGGGAGAGTTAGGATACAAAACCAACATTTTAGTGATAATTCTCACCACATTAGCTAAAGTTTTATTCACTTTAGTTGGAGAGAATTTTATGTTTATTTTATGAAACAAAACAAAAAATTATTTCTTTGTTGTACTTAGGCCCCATGGAATTTTATTGTAACTCTTCTCTATTATCTTGAATTATTTTATTCATCATTATCTGTAGAAGTAGCCTGTACATTGGGTGAATTATGTAAATTCTTGTGTCTCATTTTCTTTGCTTGTCTTATCCTATTTATTTTTACTTCTCTCACTTATGTTAATCCTTATACTTGCATATACAATTGTTCTAAATCCTAATAAGTGGTATTAGAGAAGGTTCAAGATGTCTAATGGTACAAATTTGATATCAAGAAATTTAATGACAAGATTAGATTTAGCATCTGGAGAATCCAAATGAAAGCCATTCTTGCTTAGAACAAATTGGAAAGACTCTATATGAAGAAGTCAATGAAGCCAAAATTTTTGACTGATTAAAAATGAGAGGACTTGACAATCCAACATTGTCTTTCTAAGGAGGTTCTGTTTGAGGTCCTTCATAAGATTGCAACAATATATAGGCTTATAGTTAAAAATTGAGTGTCTCTATATGACCAAAAGTCTCGATAATAAAGTTGTGTTTTTGGTTGTCTCCTTACCATCTATCTTTAAGAAATTCAAGGAAATTATGTTATATGGTAATAATGATATATTATTTTTTTAAGAAATCAAATCTAATTTGTTATTTAAAGAAAAATTTGGGTATCAATGTTTTGATCCAAAATTGCATAGGATGTTTGTTTCGAGACATGTGGTGTTCGATGAAAATAATTTTCCTTGCATAATGACAGAAAGTCCACCACCTTCAAACAATGGCTTAACTGATTTTTTGGACTCTTCTCCATCGATTCCTATAAGTCAAATTCCTGTACCAACAACAATTGTATCTTCACATATCTCATTACCATGCACCATGTTGAACAAGTTACCAACGACACATGATCCAATAGTCGCTGATGTTACACCAGATCCTTCTACTAATTATATTTATAACCACATACTTGTATCTCCACAACCAAATGAAATAGAATCTTGGACCTATAACAATAATCTAATGGATGGCACACCTCATTCGCTTGAAGATGACAACGTCCTAACTGACACAGGTAATTCCTCACCTATTCCTCCTTCCTTCAATTCTACCTCTTCTTTAAACGTTGAACAGGTTCATCTAACACCTCATCGTATGGACACAAGAGCTCAACATAGTATATTCAAACCTAACCCGCGCTGTGCTTTAGTCCTTGAATGTGGTGATATTCCCAACGAACCACAAAATATCAAAATAGCACTACAACATAATGGTTGGAGACAAGCTATACTTGAGGAACTTGATGCACTGCGCTAAAATCAAATATGGCTCTTGGTACCTCGAGAACCTCATATGAATGTTGTGGGATCTAAGTGGGTGTTTAAAGCCAAATTAAATGCAAATGGTACTCTTAATAGACTCAAAGTCAGGTTAGTTACAAAAGGATATCATCAAGTTGATGGCATAGACTATACAGAAACATTTTCTCTAGTCATAAAACTAGATACAATTTGATTAGTTTTTAGTTTGGCCTTAGTTCAAAAATGGGAAATTAGATAACTTGATGTCAAAAATGCTTTTCTTCATGGTTACATAAGTGAAGATATTTTTATGGAACAACCACCTGGTATGAATGATCCAAACTTTCCTTCTCATGTTTGTAAACTTCAGAAAGCTCTTTATGGTCTCAAGCAAGCACCACGAGCTTGGTTTGATCGATTTAGCTCATTTTTGCTAGATCACGGTTTCTTCTGTAGTTTGGCTGATCCGTCACTATTTATTTTGCACTCCTCACTTGGCACATTAATTTTACTCTTATATGTTGATGACATGCTTTTGACAGGATCTAGTTCAAAACTACTTAATGATTTTGTTGAACTTCTTCACTCTGAGTTTGCAATGAAAGACCTTGGGCCAATACACCATTTTCTTGGAATTGAAATTCAACGTTGTAACCATACTCTCCACCTCTCTCAAACTCACTATGCTTATTCAATTCTTGAAAAAGCACAAATGCTGGATTGCAAACCAATGTACACGCCTCTAGAGTCTAAAACTAAAGGACTTATTGATAACACTCCTTTTTCTGATCCCTCTTTTTATCGTAGCATTGTTGGTGCACTACAATACTTGACTCTCACACGGCCTGATCTTGCCTTTTGTGTTAATTATGTTTCTCAATTTATGCAATCTCCATCTCTTGCTAACATGAAAATGGTTCGACGCATTTTAAGATATGTCAAAGGCTCGATTCATTTAGGTCTACATTTAACTGGTGATTCTACACTTGATCTTTGTGGTTTTTCTGATGCAGATTGGGCAGGTTGCCCAACTACACGGAGGTCAACAACCGGTTTTTGTACATTTTTGGGGCGAAACATTATCTCCTGGTGCGCCAAGAAACAACCAACAATTTCTCGTTCAAGTACTGAGGCCGAGTATCGCGCCATGGCCAACACAGCTGCTGAATTAACTTGGCTTACATTTCTCTTACGTGATCTTCGTGTTTCTCAATCTCGTCCACCAATGCTATTTTGTGATAATTTAAGTGCGTTACATATGACTATTAATCCTGTTTTCCATGCCCGAAGTAAGCACATTGAATTGGATTACCATTTTGTTCGTGAAAGAGTCTCGATGGGGCTTCTAATTACTCGTCATGTTTCCTCTACCTTCCAAATTGCGGATATCTTTACTAAGCCACTGTGTAAAGCATCATTAATTCATTTTCGCCACAAACTCTGCCTCCAACCTCGGCCTAGTTTGAGGGAGGGTATTGAACAACAGTCACCAGTCAACAACCAACTTGCGTCTGCAACATGGAGAAATAAGTGGAATGATAAGGTAGCAGATCAAGATATGGTTGACATTCCTAAAATAGAAGAAACGTGAAGAGTAATTCAAGGAGTCTAATTGGAATCAAATCACTTCAAGATGGTAACTTTATTGAGCAATCTTTTCCCTCAAAAATAGCTTTGTAACAGCATTAAAATAGGCATTAGAATCATGTATGATTACTGCTTTCATTGTAAATCCCTTCCATATATATTTGGTTGTAAGTCTATAAATAGATGAAAATCAGAACTCTCTTCTTACGGCTCTTGATTGAGAAGTTTTCTTTTCTTGCAAATCTTGTTCAATTTCAAATATTCTTTACTACTTACTTGGAAATCTTCCTCTCTCTTTTGGCTGATGATATTGTTCATGTGAACTAATGTAACAATGAAAGTGATGCGGAACCCTAAAGCTAGAGAACCAGAAACTCCTTAACACACATTGGATAGAACATGAACAAATTGAAATCTTCAATTCTAATAAACCCCCAATCAATTATACGAAAGAAAAAATATATAATAAGGTTGATTTTAAAATAAGAATAAAAATTTACCGCAAGTGTTTATCTTGATAAAAATTATATTCTTGATGCAATAGACGAAGACGAGAAATCCTCTTTTATAGAATTCATTAATCAACCAATCTAACCCCAAACAATGTGTATTATGATGTATTTATACCCCTTAAAAAGAAAGAAACTCAAACTACGTAAAAGACGTTTAAACATGAGTCTTTCACAAAAAGAATTAAAGCTCAAGCTAATATTTCTAAAATAAAACTCATTAAACCTAAAAGATTTAAACAAGCCCAAGACACAAGTAGTGGACTATCGAAAGTTATACTTCTAATATAAAAATAATTAATTAAATAAAAATAAAAGTTCTCTTGCACATTTCGTCCAACTTGATTAGTTAGGATGTCATTGATCCTCGTTGTCTCTTGAGATTCCATGCTATCTACAATTCCACCCATGTAGGATTGAAGCGCTTCTTTAAACTTCTTAGCTCTTGATTTTGTTATTAGTTCCTCCAGCATTACTAGCTTATCTTTAATTCTATATCTCTTACAAAATACCATGGTGGTGCTCACACCAGTAAAGATGGAAAACTAGGATTGTAATATAATTTTAACAAAACTATATCCATTATCATTACTTGCCTCTATTTCTTACCTTACAATATTAAACACAAAAACAATATAACAAATGCTGTTTGTAGACATGAAGCGTGGCGGTCGGCGCCAGAAGACTTGTTTTCTGTACTTGGCAATGTCATAGCATCGAGAGTGGTAGATAGATGATGAACTGTACTCTTCGTTGAACCGGCTAAAGGTGGGTTGCATGGACTTATGCCCGAGTCGAACGACTCATCTGAACCATCTTCAAAACCACTATCAGCACCATAACATAATCCGGAATTGTCTTGTAATTTAAGTTT
>JAOTJB010000208.1:28914606-28926474 GCA_027123815.1 Erythroxylum minutifolium
AACATGCATTGTACATATTCAGTATACATGAATGTGCATTTATAAATTCATAATTGTGCAAAATTGTGATGTGTGTATGTATGATATGTTATAGAGGATCACATTAAGTGAAAGCATCCAGATATTGCCGAGACTTCAAGGCAATAAGCTAAAAGAAGCATCTGTGAATCAACCTAGATTATCTTTCTAGGATTGATTATTTGATTTATTCTACTTAATTTTCAGTTATTGAACTGTTTGTGATCTAAATATGAATTCCAAACTTAAAGGTCCGAGGAGTTTAATAGTCGGGAATGTATTGGAAGTGTTATACTTGCATTTGACAATTGAATTAAATATGTTGCCTCTGAATTCTGAATGCTCAATGAAAGTTGAATGTCGGGCTGAGGTCCGATGAATTATGAGATTCTGTCTGCGCTTCATATGTGAATGCCATTTATGACATATTATGTTATTTGATGCATTTCATAAAATGCATGCTCAGATAAAGGCGTTGTGATCAGAGTAGCCAGGCAAAAGAGCTATAAGCTCAGTACTCTGCACGTAGAGTGCTGCTCCGTGATTTCTGTTCTGACTGAGTCCAATGGGCCAATATTTGTTCTATATCTAAAGGCACTCGGTCACAACCAATAATAACAAATCGAGAGTCTCATATGCATCTGAATTTGATTATTTTGATTATGAAATTTATGAATGTGAATTCTTTCTGAAGTTGTGATTGATTAGGTGTTCAAATTCTAAAAGAAGGTATGTGAATTGTATGACATACTTTATGCCTTATTTTGATCGAAAATGTTGTGAATATGATTGGTTGTATGATATCTCTGTGTGCCTGGAGTGAGATCATCAATGATGGGTGTCTCATTAAGTTTGCAAAAACTCATCCAAAATTTGCAACGTGATTTTACAGGTACGAGACAGGAGACTTAGATTCTAAGATTTTCTAGAAGCACGTTTTGTACTAGATATGGATCAAAGGTCTATCAGTTGATATCAAAGGAGTTGTAGATTTCATTTTGTAGTTTCTTTGATATGTAGAACTTTTGTTATAAAGGTTTGTAAGCTACTATGTATTAATGCAATGACAAGTTGAATTTTTTTTAAACATTGTATTTTGTCACTGTTACATAAATAGTTGATGCCATGTTTAAGTTGGATATATACTGCCATGTCATAAGTGAAGGTGAGATAGTTAACACGCCACTATTATAGATTATATACTGAAAGGTCCTCAGGGTGTTCCGTTGTCTAATCTATAGTATTGGTGTTAGTGCTACATCATATTTTACATTTAGAAGTCATGCAAGTAGTGCATTTCAATCATTTAAACATACATAACAATTATATATGTTTAAATGATTGAGATGCACTACTTGAATATATATGCAATGTCCATGACACTCACTTTCAATTGTTATTGTTGTGACCAAGTGCCTATAACTGTACTATATTCATTGTAAATACTAGGCTCATTATTAACTGTCCCTTATCCGTTGGGGATACAGGGCTAATTTTACATAGTGAGTTAGAAGCTCTTACCACATTTTGAGCTTTAAACTCTTTTTCAATTTATGAGCTTTAAGCTCTTTTTCAATTTTTGAGCTTTAAGTTCTTTTCTGGTTGCTACTCCAGTCACAACAGCCTTTATTTTTTATGCATTCATGAAATGAAATGTACTATATTTGCATATTTTCAAACAATCACTAGTGCTCAATTTTCCACACTCACATTCATATATATTCTTTGGATCCATGTCCGGCATTCAACAATAATATTAAGCATCACTTATTTAAGTCCAATTCATATACAATCAGTACTTCCTATATTCTCACATTTATCAAACTAACTCTTCGGACTTTTAATGTCCGTAATTGTATCAATCAAATTCACATTCAATAGTAATTCAATAAAAAAATTTAAAATAAAACAAGTAATGAAAGTGAGACCATCTAGGTCGACTCACAGTAGTCTTCAAATTAGCATTAGCTTCCATGATCTAGAAATGGCTGTTGTTCTATCTTGTAAATCAACATTATGCATAATTGCACGATCACATAAACATTTAATTATACACATATGTATATGTGTAATGTAAAATGCGTGCTCATATTGACTATTTCGGGTATGTTTCTTTAATTTCATATCTCATCTCTCAAATAATTTCACTTGAATATGAGTAACTTGCACTTAGGTTTATATCTCAAAGATCTTGGTTATTCAAACATCACAACTCAATCATTCATCATTTCTTTTATAGCATCATATGATCATATAATATCCAATTCTCATTCACCTTTACTTAATATATATTACTCATCTCCTTTGAATCACAAATACAATCATATGAACATCTTCATTCCTATTTCTTCTCAAAATATCAGATTTAAATATTCAATACATACCAATTCATCCTTAAGTTCTGTCCCCAATCATCACCATAACCATATCACTCATTTACTCACTTGTTCAAGCATCATACTAAGCTCATTTCAAGCTTCATTTAAACCTAGAAGCATCACATGAAAGTACCTAACCAATTGCAACTTCGATCCAAAATTTTAAAAAAACATATGTGATGTTTAACCAATTCCCACATTCGTGGGAATTTCCTACAGAAGTGGCATTTGCTGGCAGAAACTTTCCTAGCCAAATCCTTCTAAATTCCCAGCTTTTCTAACTCTATTTTTCAGATTAGTATTGCATGACCATTATGACCTATAAATTGAGGTTGTTTGGCAATACTTACTTCTAAACAATTGTTCTTCTATATCTTAAGTTTCTAAAAAATCAAAGTTCATACAATTTGGTTCAGTATTGTGAAAGTTATACACAATTTACTATATACTATTCAGAAACAGAGATATAATCCGAAACTCAACTTCAAGCCAAATTTCAATACTCCTAAGGAAAAATTTCAAATTCTAGTCCTTCATAAGAATTGTAGTAATATGTTTATAGTTTAATATAAATAAAAATAATCCCATTTAGGTGTCTGCAATTCAATATATGGCTAAAATAAAGAAGTATGTTCAGTAAAGACTCTCCATCTAGCATATGTCAGCACACCTTTAACTTCATTTTCATCATAATTCATCTCTTTTACTAAGTCTATCATTTCTAACTCATGTCCTCATTATTTACTCTTCATTTCTACTTCCATTTCAACTCAATATCATACAAAACAATTCATGATCTATGTTTGATCATTAACCTAAAAACAGAACATATAACATTCATTCATAAATTGATTTTCTGCACTTCATTCAAACTCTAAATCATCTCTACATCAATTTATGAATCATTAATCATCATACACATTAAGGCAAGAAATGAATATACCTAGATTTTTCCTCATTGATGCCTAACACATTTAACTATACTATCATGATTATTATTCTCAAATTGCACATCAAAATGCTTTATTTAACACTACCCACAAAGATTAAAACCCAATTTACTTGATTTAACTCTAAATCCTTCAAGATCACACCAACCCTAGCTTTGTAGGGAGCCCACGTTCATCACCATTTCAAGGTGGGAAATTGGGTTTTTGTGAGGAATAAGAGAGAAAGAGTGCAAGATGATGGTAGCAAATGAAGGGTGAAAGTGAGCTTCAACTTTGATGATGGTTGGGAGAGTATCGTGGAAGTGAAGAAGAATAAAGAAGAAGAGAAGAAGAAAAACAAGAATGAAAGGCAACAATTAAATGGGTCTTTCATATAAGAGAGTTGAGAGTTATATGCATGGCCACATGTCCAATTCCCATTAGTTTAGAAGATGTTCTTTCATTAACTAGTCCAATCAAATTCCAATTTCTGGTCCAATGTCTCCAAATTTCAATGACATATGTCATTAAATCCAAATATCACTTTTCAAAAATTCTACTACCATTTGATATTTATTTCTACTACCATTTAATAGCTATCCTGCCATTTGACATTTTTCTTAGTTCATAAATACCCCAAAATTCCAAAAAATTCTCAAAATTTTCCAAAAATTCTAAATTGATAATTTAATGCACCAAATCAATTTTTAGAACAAAATATTCACTATCCACATCATAATCACATTAAATCAATCATTTATACCCAGAAAATGTGAAATGAGTGCATGAACAAATTATTATAATGTGTGCAATGATCAAATTCATGTGTGTGCATGCTATATTACGCATAAGCATGAAATGCATTTTTAATTTTCTCACTTTTATTTCTCATTTATGGTATTCCCGGGCTCTAACCCTTAATATGGGAACTGAATGTTACAATTCTGGCCCCCTTTAATAAATTTCATCCTCGAAATTCGTATCTGATTAATCAAATTGATGGGGGTATTTTTTTCTCATAATCTTTTCCGTTTCCCATGTAACTTTGTCACTCGAATAATTTCTTCCAATTGACTATAGTCAATGGAAGCACTCAGTCTTTCAGATATCTTCTCTCTTAACTGATTCCTTAGTATAGCTCTTATTACTCGCAATTTTCACTTCCTATGCCAACAATACATCTATCAGATCATACCAAATATCTCCTATACATACTCGTGTAACACAGTATGGATCTGATATATCTCTGTTAGTAAGACTAACTTAAGTCAATGGTCTTATGCTCTCAATAACTTCATATGGACTAATACAATTCGGGCTTAGCTATCCTTTTTAACGAACTTTAGCACACTTTGCTAAGGAGATACTTTCATAAACATTTTATCTAACTCTCTAAATTCCAGAACTTCAGTGTTTATCCACCTAACCCATTTTATCTTTCTTGAATCACTTAATTTCTAACACATCTCCAATTAATTCTGGCCTTCAACTATTTTAGGCCTTATTTATCCAAATATAAAGGCAGATGACTCTTTTTGTCGTATAACGTCGTATACAATATTCTAATGATATCACTGTGATAATGATTGTTATGCTGAAAGTCAATTGAAACTATACATTGATCTCATGTTTCTATAAACTCCAAAATATAAGCTTTAAGAATATCTCCAATAGTTAAGACTATTGGCAACTCATATATGTAGTCACTTGCTTCTACATCCTTAGCAGTTAAGTACTAGTTCATCGTATTCCTACTAGGATGTATACCCTAGGTTTTTTGCAATCATCATTATCTAGTACACATACTTCTTATTTCAATCACAAGTATCATTTTCCAATTCAAACTCGAAATTCCTATTCTTTTTCAATTCCTCAATAGGATTCACAATTCTGGATCTTCATTTTGGGCTTTGTCAATCGTTTCATATGAAACTGATCTTAAATTTCAATGAAGCCAATACTACTTCATTTTGCCCCAAAATTTAACTCGACATTCAATTTTCTTTATTGCTTTAGGTTTGGTAACCTTCATATCTGAATTTGTGCCACACTACTATTGAATTTTATGTTCAATGCATTAGATTACCACACTAGCTTTACTGGGAAATACTAATTCGTAGATCATAATATCTTCAAGCTCTCAAAGCAATTACTATTGCAACAAATTCCAAATCAGGTATTAATTAATCAACTCGTGAGACTTCGATTGTCTCTATACATACAAAATCACTTTATTATGTTGCAAAATATTGCATCTTAATCTTTGGCACAAAACATCATTATATACTACAAAATCTCCAAATTCAAACGATATAATTAACATCGGTATTATAATTCCTCAAAATTCTTTTTACATTTATCAGTCCATATGATCAACACATTTTACCTAAAAAATTTTGTAAATGGGCTAAGATCAATAAAAACCCTTTAACAACCTCTAGTAGTATCCAATATACAGCTAGTTATAGAAAACTCCAGATCTCATATATATTCCTTAGAGTTTCTCACTTCATCATTTCCTCTACTTTCCTTTTTGAGTTTACCCATATGCCTTGTCCAAATACTATACGACCCAATATGTTACTTGCCCAACTTGAATTTTTCTCTTATTGACTTTAGTATATAATTATTTCTCTTTCATGTTATGTAAGATTGACCTCTAATTATTCAAAATATTCCTTTCAACTTTTTGAATATACTCAATTATCATCTTATGATCACTGTCATTAATTGATCCAAGCAAAGTTGGAACACTTTATTCATTATATCATGAATACTGATGGGCACATTTGTCAACCCAAATAGATATCACCAAGACTCAATACACCCATATTCAGTCCTTGAAATCTTTAAGTAGCTAATTCCTCAATTGGGGTATTGATCTCTCATGTTTTTCCCCGGTCTCTAATTGACTTCCTTTCTTGAATGAATTTCTCCATTCATTCAATTTCCCCTAATTTCTCATCTACTTATTCAAATGTCAAACCATTCTTACTAGTTTCTTCATGCATTTTATTTTATTCACACGGCTCAATTTCCTAAACATAACTATCAACCTAAACTTACATCTTCTGAACATATTTGTATAGATTATAGTGTGGACTTAGTGTTAACTCGAATTCAAGAATCTAATCATGTAGTTGGATACTTTACATCAAACTGAATGCTTGCACTCTCAGTAGTATATTCGACTTCTTATTCCTGAGCCTCAATTTGAAATGAAACTCCAATATTCTCTTCTAATTCATTCAATATTCATTCTTCTTAGAAGTAAACCATCTAGTCTACTTAACCTAATTAGGTTAAAGTCTTCTTCAAAAGAAGATTTTTTTTGCTAATATCATCTATATTGTTCACGAAATCTTTATCAATCAACTATACAATCATTCTTAATGCCTCAATAAAATCGATTTCGACTATTTATAACATCTCAATTAGATCAATTTCTATCATACTTTACATGGTCAGAATACTCTTTATAATAAAGCTTTGTGGAGCAATATACATATCCATTTACTCTTATACTTTGGTACTTATCATCAAGATCATTACATCTTATCTATAGATGTATTTCTGATAATTCACCAATTAATAACTTATGCTAAGGATACCTTAATCTTAATTGATTCTAGACAACACTTCTCTTTTTGCACCTATCAAACTCGTGGATCTGGCCACAATCGTGGGACTCTGCCACGATCGTGACAAAACCAATTAATCTCAGCCACGATCGTGGGGGACTATACCATGATCGTGCCCTTCTTCTTTTTCCTCGAATCTATCACACATTAACTTCATTTACACTCTTAATTTATCCCCAATTGATTATCTTAAATGCTTTCATGCGTTACTCTGAGTCATCTCAAAATTTTAACTATGGGGATTGAAAACTTAAAAGCATTCATCTTGGATCTCTCCCTATCTCTTATCCAAGAATATGATACATATATGCTTCATGACATTATTTTTCAAGGTAATCACATTATCCAACATACATTCACAATAACAATTCAACTTAACCTTGGGGACTTTTACGTATCCCGTTATCATTCATCTCATCTTCTAATTTACATCTTACATATGAATATTCTCAATCAATTCAGAATTATAGAAGCACAATCATCATAAAGCTCTGATCTCATTTCTACAGAAATATTCTTATGTTAAATCATAACTCTTATCACATTAATCAAATAACCATTTCAAGTCCAATTTCAACCTTTCTAGGTTATAGAAAGAATTTGGTTTTCTTTTAACCCTACTTGTACTCTTTAATTATTGTCATTTATACTCATATCTCTACTTCTCTCAGTTAATCCAAAAATATATATTCACATCAAAATCAATTCATAGATTCACAATCACAACACAATTCTGATATCATACTCGATGATACAACCACAATTATAAATGCTCTGAACCTTTATCTATCATATCAAACTATGTATTTGTTTTTATTTCTAGATATTTGCAAAATTCCATTTTCTCTCATTCTAACAGATCATTTATCTTCTCAATACTTCTAATAACTCAATTCTTAATGAATGCTTATACGTGTGACTCATGTATATAGGACTCAGACTGGGGATCAATTGCCACTGCATGCTATAATGTGTATAATATACATGTACATTGACATATATTTTGAAAAAAAAGTCCATATAAGATACTAAATCTGGGCTCTAATAACTACTTCACTTCTTCCTTTGTGATTTCTCACAAACTCTTCCTCTAGGAAGGTTGCATTTGTTGACACAAATACTTTCCTATCCTGAGGACTATAAAAATAATACCCTCAAGTTCCTATAGGATATCCCACAAACAAACATACTTCTGACCTTGGTTCCATCTTTGTAGATTTAGGCCTTAGAACATAGGGTGGGCAAAGTCCTTAAGTGCCGCAATGAAGGCGCTCAGCCAGTCTACAACTCCCTAGGTGTTTTAGGCACCGATTTGGATGGAGCAAAGTTAAGAATATATGTTGCCGTTTGTATGGCATATCCCCAGAACGATTATGGAAGGCTAGCGTAGGGCATCATTGATCTTACCATTTCCAATAGAGTCCTATTTCTCCTGTCAGCTACACCATTCTGTTGAGGTGTTCGAGGAGCTAAAAAATTAGAAACAATTCCATTGTCAATTAAATATTTCTAGAACTCTCCAGATAAGTACTCACCACCTCGATCTGATTGTAGTTGTTTTAAAGGCATGCCTAGCTGCTTCTCAGCTTCGACTTTTAATTCTTTGAACTTTTCAAAGGAGTCACTCTTTTTATGCATCAAATACAAATAGCCATGTCTTAAGTAATCATCTATAAAGGTTATGAAGTATTCATAACCTCTTCTAGGTTGTACGTTCATGGGCCCACATACATCAGTATGTACTAGGTCCAAGGTGGATTCAAATCTATTTCCTTTAGAAGGAAATGAGGCCTTAGTCCTTCAATACAAGATTCACAGGTGGGTAATGGATCATTATCCAAGCCTATGAGGATCCCATCCTTTACTAATGTTGGCCCCCGAAATATTTTTGTTGAATTAAGCATGATATTTTATGGAATAAGCATGGAATTTGAATTTTTACCTTCGAATGAATTATGAGGTCATGATAGAATTATTATTGGAGTTTAATTATTTATTTCAATGTTAGTAGGAATTTATTTCACTAGTTGGTGAAATTAAAGCATTAAGAATGTATTGAGGGCAATTTTGGCAAGTCACTTAAGATTAAAAACCATGAAGCTTTAAAGGAAGGGTAAAGATGACTTTTAGCACTCGTTAAGGGTAATATTGCAAGAGGGAAAAGTGTGTCTTGTGCATTATAAGGAGAAAAACGTGATTAAAGGGGGAAAGAAGTGAAAAAACCAAACAAAAGAGAGAGAAGTGAGAGAGAGACGTCCATAAGAGAAAAGAGAGAGGGCAAGCTTAGGGTTTCATCTTTTCATAGCTTTTAAGAGTGATTTTGAGAGTATTCAAGAAGAGAAAAAGAAAGAGGAAGAGAAGAGCTTCCATTTAAGCCAAACATTTCCTTGTTTGGTGAAGATTCAAGGTAAGCCCAATTTTAATCCTTTGAATTTTTGGAAGGATTTTAGTTCATGAAGCTTAGGAAATGCATGGGTTTAAGTATTCTAGAATCAATTTTAGTGAATATGTTTTTTGGGTTCTCAATTCGTATTCCTATTGAATTGAAGTTTTGCCAATGTTAAAGGGAATCAAGTGAGGCAAGAGGAGCAAGAGGAGGGGCATTTTAAAGCAAGTTTCTAAGCAAGGAATTAAGGTAGGTTACATGTTTATAGTTGAGTTAATGAGCCATGAATATTTGTCCAAATCAAAAGATTTAAATGATTCCAATTGCTTTATAAATGTTGCATTTATTGCTTCCTGAATAATTGAAGTATCTGTTATATTTTGGTATATGAATCTTTATGATGATTTATGAAATGATGATGGAAATTGTATTTGAAAAATATCATGCATATGGAAATCATGATTCCGAAATGTTCAAGATGTTATAAATATGAAATTCATGTTTGTGTGGGTTTGAGGTGGTCCACTATGTTATGTCATGTGCACATTGACCATCTTAAAGGCTTCTCCCGCCTACCCACTAGTGGCATGGAGCTCCTTCACGAACTCCCTCATATTTATGGACTACCCAAAGTGGTCCATTATGTTATTACTAGAGATTTGCAAGAACTCCCTCATGTTTATGGACTACCCAAACCATTAGGTTCTTATGTTGTTTATGATTTATGGACAAGTTTGAGAATTTGAGAAATATGTGTTTTGTGGTTGAAATGCATTTTATTATGACAATGAATGTTTTCAATGGTTTTACTTGTTTCTCTGCTATAAACTTGTTATTCATGAGCTTCTAGCTCACCCCCTTCATCCCTATCTCCAGGTGACAAGCAAGAGATCGAGTAAAAGAGAGTCAAGGCATCACTCCAAGATCGCTAAATTTTTGTATTTAAGTTAGTATAGGAAAAACTCAAGGCTTTGGCCGCATTTCAAGTATCACTCACATGTGCATTTTTTTATTTTTGGATTATGAGACCAATGATGTATTTGGGTCTTGAAATTCCCATTAAAGCTTTGTAAAATTCTCTAATTTTGATGTTAATGAAATATATGTATGTTTTTCTCATGATTTTCCAAGCTTTCTCATTGCATTTTCAAGCATTCATAAGGGAAAAATCTATGTTCTGACTTTAGGAGAAAAACTGTATTAATCTAGGCTATTTTCGATAAAGTTATTTTCTTAGAAGTTGTAGTATATCCTTTTAGCTTTCCAATGATATAAAGTTTGTAAATTTTGAAGATCAGATTTGAAAGATATGATTGTTACAAGTTAGTGTCACTGTACAGGGTGTATGCAAGACACTTTATAGCTTTTCTATTTTGATATAACAAAATAAGAGTAATATGATGTATTGAAATGGGAAGAAGTAGTGTCATAAGTACTATGGTGTCTTGAAATGGGAAGAAGTTAGTGTAATAAGTTAGAGATGAAATGAAGTTGGTAAATGGGGTTGAACATATGCAGAAATTTGTGATGAATGTGTATAAGTTTGGAGGTTATGATTTTGGGTTGATGACCAAACATATATTATGATTTAGTTGTAAATGATATTGAGTTGAAATGGAAGTGATAATAAAGGGAAAATGATGAGGAAAACGAGTTAGAAATGATAGATATGCATAAATGGGCCATAGATAACTTATAGGAGTTGGAAATCTAGAATTTGACCCTTAATTGTCTACTGGGATGACTTGATGTCTGCTGGGTAGACCTTCTCAAGTATTTTAGTGTCCTAGCTCAGTTCACGTCTATTTAAAGGGACGTATGTTCGCTAAGCAGACATTTCAAAATAGTTTTATGAATGTGCAATTTTGACCTCTATATGGCAAAATCTCTCTTCAAGGTCTTCACAGAAGTTGTAGAACTCGAAGTCCTCTTTGAAACCGTACTTGAATGACTTTAATCTGACATCCATGGTGAAATTTATGTAAATTGACCCAAATTATGTACACATATAAATTGTGGACTTATCAATGCTTTTCTCTGATACATTTAGGCTTGAATGGAGCTTGAAATGTACTTATTTTGATATGAAAATAAGGAATAAAAATGAGTGATTTGTTTAAGGTGATGATTGAGGATATAAACATAAGAATGGATTGTTGTATATCAAGTGTTCAATTATGAAAATTTTGGGATGTTATGAGAATGAAGATAAGCCTAAGTTGGCTAATGAGATTCTATGAGGCGCTCACATTTAACTGACGAGTTAGACTCTAAAAATGGTGCCTAAAAACTAACATATCAAGTCTTTTCTAATTGATATGACCCATTCTTAAGTTCCATAGACATTTTGAATTAATGCTAGAGACATTGGATTGTCTTGGTTTTATTAACTCTGTGGTGTTTAGTGAGCCTGTCATAGGTTCTATAAAGAACAATTCCTGTTTAATTATCGCATTACAAATAAAATCCTTATTCTCATATATTGAAACAACATTTTCAAAATATAAGGAATAACC